>CAUYUJ010018837.1:711257-743757 GCA_963575745.1 Prorocentrum cordatum
TTGCGGTCAGGAACGTTTGTGTAGCGTGTCGCGCTGCCACGCTTCGGCGCGAGACGCTAAGCATGTCCCAGCCCCCAGGCATGAACGTTCCAAGCTTTCCCCAGCCTCCCGTCCCCCGAACCAGAGCGATTCTCTACCAGCTTTCAAGGCATAGCGTGTCGCAATGGCCGCCGACATGGCTCGGCTCGCTAACTAGGATCTCCTGACCGTCTTGTTGCGAGACGTCCGCGAAAGTCAGTGCTGCGTAAGGGCGCGATCCAAACAGCAGAGGTCTGATGAATGTAGATGCCTGCAAGACGTTCCCAGGCTGCCGCAGACACGCCCTCTCTGCGTACATGGATCATGCGTCACGTCCACAACTGCACTTGTCCCATGCCCTGCTTCTAGGTACCCGTCAATGGCAGGAGCGGTTGGATATGCGACTCTCTCTCTCTCTCTCTCTCTCTCTCTCCTAATCCCTCCTCAAGATTGTGTATGGCTTTATGCCGAGTTTCACCGCCTATTGACATCGGGGTTCACATATTGTCTCTCGAGCGAATTGCGGTTCATCCCTGGTCATGCCAGGCATAGCCGTTCGGCGTTTTAGGGATGACGATTTGCAGAGTTCGACTCGAGGCGCAGCCATTGTTGAGGTCCCGACCCCCTCCGACGTCCCTTCACTGATGGCGTCCGAACTGCCTTTGGAGGGTCAGGCGCTCCATTCGGCGTTCCTCTGTTGCCCCTTGGCTCATCGTAGCAGCGGCAGTGCGGCCCACCCAGATACCCGCCCAGTGTCGCGCGGCACTCACCGCTGGTCTGGGAAACACTTGACACCAGAGTCGCGCTCTTGGGCCCATCGCAGTCACCCGGAGGCTGCTTGGGGCTTCCTGCCTTGGCGGCGGTAGAAGAAATGACTGGCGCGCCCAGGGTTGTGGTGGCGACCGCGAGTGGGCTCGCGACGGTCCCGAGACGGACGCCCTCAAGGAGCGGAAATGCTGCGGCGCGGGCGCACTTGCATACCACAGTGGGTGCAGGATGGGGGGGGTCCAGCGCCGACCTAAGAATTTCGCGCCGACCCCCGAACGTTTGTGGTTGATCGTGTTCTTTCTGTCTTCAATCCGTCCTTCGGTCGTCGGCATTCCGCGTAAGAGGGGGCATCCCCCCCCACTCCCCTCATCACCCCTCGTCCTGGTCCCCATCTCACTCGTCTCTCCGGGCCTCTCAGAACGCATATCGAGTTTTGGTTTCCACTTGCAAGCACGACCTACTGAACGTATAGCCCGAGCAACCATGTAACGTGGTGAGGCGAATTCTGCTGCATGCCACCGGATGGATGAAACATACCAGAGCTGTTAACGAAGCAATCAGGCATTCGTGATGCCGCATGGGAGTTGAGCGGTTTCTTGGCACAGGCGAGGCCACGACAAATTTTCCGTATTCCCTTTCGCCTCCAATGAACGTTTCTGAGTTGCATACCCTCAGAGTCTTCTTCCGCCCCCCCAGCTCCAGAGGCTCACAGGACACGTCTCTTCGGTCGGGACGTGATGGTTGACTCAGTCTGGCGTGGATTCGGTGACGAGCCCGGCACTTCGTCAAGCTTTCGGCTTCCAACTACGGTACACTTTCGTGCTATGTCTGTGGCGTTACCCCCATTCTGTTTTTCTGTTATCGCATGTTACTTGTTGCCTGCAACCCTTGGTGCACATCCAGGCGTTTCGATGGAGCCCATCAGACTTCTGTAAGTGGTGCGCTGGAAGCGAGCACCGTGTTCATTACCTTGCCTGTCCCGACGCCGCGCCGCTGCCGCCGCGTCTCCCTTGCCGATATCCTCTCTCGCGCCCCGCCCCGTGGCTCCTCTCGCGCCAGTCTTTTCCCCCGCTGGCCTACTTCTGACCCTGCTCTCGCCTGCTCCGCCGTATGTTTCGGTGTGTCACGCGCTGTGCACCACACTCTCAAGTACCGCGGCTGAGGGCCCGCAGTAGACAGGTAGCTAATCTGGCGCCAACCCGCATCGTACCTACGCATCCAGGATGCTGAGCGCATTGTCACCGGGTGTGAAGAGTCGCTATCGGCGAGCCAGCTGCGCCGCTTGGGCCCACCCGCAATCCTCCACTTACTGCCAGTGCTCCTCCAGGGATGCTGGGCCATCCCTTGAGGGCGTCCGATGTGTTACAAATCGGCCTGTTCTATTGAAGTAGGAAAGCGCTGTAGACAAGAATGCAAAGACAAGAAAGACAAGAAAGACAAGAAAGACAATATACAAAGACAAGAAAGACAAGAAAGCCTCTATGAACTGGCCGTCTGCATGGTACATCGGAGAGGATGGCTCGTTGAGGCGCCTCTGTGGTCACGAAGACAGGCCCCCAGCTCTTCCGCCCTGAGATAGGGGAGGGGTGGGGGGCCGGGGCGCCAGCCATCCACCTGCACCGATCCTGGCCAGGCCACTCCTGCGTTCAGGACCGGCGAGACACTCTCCTGGGTGGACCAGGACTTCCCGTCAGCCTGTCCTGGGGCCACGAGTGGCCTGGCCGTGGTTGGTGCGTGTGGGCTGTTTGTGTCTTGTGCCGGTGTAGCGGCTGGAGCCGAAGCGGGGGCAACGGGAGCCCTCGCACCAGCGTGCCCTAGGCACTCGGCGGAGGATGGTGTGCCGCGGTGTGCCCACAGCCGTGCGGAGGACGCCAAGCTGGCGCTGGCAGAGGTGCTGGGTGAGGTGGACGAGGTCGTTCCGTGCTTTGTCAAGTCTGGAGTGTGCTCTTTTCGTCCAGCCTCTGCCTTACTTCTTGCTGCGAGGACTAGGTCGCATTGTGTTGTTGTCCACTGGTTGTCACACGTCGCTCTCCTCTCACGGCCCCTGCGCCTTGTCACGCTGCGCAGAAGGTCCGGTTGTTGTGCCGCAGAGAACTACATGCACTGCAGGAGACTCCGCTGACTCCTCTGCCTTCAGAATCCAGTGCTCGTGCGCCCGCGACGTGTTCCACCTTTCTGTCCCTGACGGTTTGCCACAGTATCTGGCTTCCTGCAGCAAGCTCCACAACCGTGCCAGAGCAGCGCTCTGGGTGGCGTCTTTTGAGCACCGCAGGCCGTAAGACGTGGCAGATCTCGTGTTCTTTTTTGGAGGGGCTATCGTGGGGCCATCTTGTGGCCCTCGTGATACTCTTTTTGGTCTTCTGGGGCAGTCTTGGTGCCGTCTTGGGCCGTCAGGGACCCCCTCGGCCGTCTGGGGAGTCTCCTGGGGATGTCTTCGGGGCCTTGGTCTATCCTGGGTTCCTCTGGACGTCTTCGGGGCCTCTTAGTCTATCCTGAGCTCCTCTTGGACCGCCTTGGAGCCTTCTATGGGCTGCATCAATCACTTGCCGAACTTGAAGTTGTCAACTCCACTGCTCGCGCAATCATCCCACCCACCCACCCGCAACTTGGTTTGCAAAACCCATGCGGAACCGAGCACTGATATCGCTCCGGGGTCGTCTTGGAGCCCTCGGGGGCGTCTCAAGAACGCCCCAAGAAGGCCGGAGAAGCAAGACGGCCGACGACGACGACGACGACGACGACGACGACGGCGACGACGACGACGACGACGTCGACGACGACGAAGACGACGACGCCGACGCCGACGACGGCGACGAAAACGACGACGACGTCGCCAACGAAGACGACGACGAGGGAGGAGGGAGGACGACGACGGCGACAACGACGACAACGACGACAACGACGACAACGAGGGAGGAGGGAGGAGGGCGACGACGCGAACGACGAAGGAGGAAGGACGGCGACGCCGACGACGACAACGACGAGGGAGGAGGGAAGACGACGACGAGACGACGACGACAACGACGACGACGACGGCGACGAAATAGGAGGGACGACGACGAGACGCCGACGACGGACGACGACGACGACGAGGGAGGAGGAGGAAGGACGACCACGGCGACAACGACGACGGAAACGACCACGACGCCAAAGACGACGATGACGACGAACACGAGGAAAGACACAGGACGACGTAGGCGACGACGACGACGACGCGGGAGGAGAGAGGACGACGACGACGACGCCGCAAGAGCGCGAGCGCACGCTTTTGTTGAAAATCCGTGTTGCGAAACCTTATGTTTTTGTAGGTTTTTTGGACGCGCGATTTTGAAATCCTTCCGAAACCAATGGGTTTTGAAGGATTTCGGCGTACGCGCGCGAAAACGCGCGCGTCTGCACTTCGTCCCATTTGTTGCAGAGGATTCTCGCGACGGCACACGCGCCAGGGCGTTCGACAGATTTCGACATGCGCGCGCGACGCCCGTTTGGTAGCATCTTGTGAAAATCTTGAAAACCAATGGTTTTCTTAAGATTTCGCAAGAGCTCGCGCAGAAGCTGTTTTAGCAAATCAGTGTTACGAAACCCTGTGTTTTTGTATGTTTTTGGGAAGCTCGATTGCGAAATCCTTCCGGCACCGAAGGTTTTTGAAGGATTTCGGCATGCGCGCGCGACGACGCGCGCGTGTGCACTTCGTCTTGTTTGTTGCAAAGGGTTCGTGAACAAGTGTTATGTTAGAACGAAAAATGTCACCGCATAGTGATCTTTATGGGGGAACCTCAGGGGGGTGATACCGGTTGGCCTGGGACATTGTGATGTCATATTTAGGATGGACATGTGGTCATAATCATATGTGATTTACATACCCGAAAGGGGGGCGATAACTCCGGGGGGGTAGAGTGTAGAAGGGAGAACTGATTTTAACAAGGCGGTTGACACATCCCATGCTCTCGCAAACATCCCACCCACCCACCCACCCGCAATTTGGTTTACAAAATCCATGCGGTGGGGATTGTATTGCATTATTGGCGGTGGCTGGTGCATCTCTGAGTCCGCGCCTACCCAAGCACGCGCGCGCAGCGGCCAGCTAGTTTGGCGCGACCGACGCGGCCGCGTTGGCGCTGACCGCTGGGCGCATCCCAGCGGGCGCTTCATTGCGAGTCGGCGACTTGGGCGGGCGCGGTATCATGGCGACTCGACAACGTTAGACACGATGATGGTAGCAACAATGCTGGTGACGATATTGGCAACGACGAGCGCGCGGCCAGCGCGGGCGCCGATTTTGATCACGCCGACGACGATGACGGCGTCTTCGCGTCGGTGATGAAAGTTTTTGTAAGAGTTCGACATGCGCGCGCGGCCGACGCGCGAGAGCGGCCCGCATGAAAATATTTGACACGGATCGTGCCCCGAGGGCGCGCGAATGATGTCGGCATGCGGCGCGAGCGGTTCGTTTAGCAAAATCCCATGATAATGCTGAAACATTTGTTTCTCAAAGAATTCGCAAGAGCGCGATCGCACTTTGTTTTTTTTGTTGGGGGAAACTGTTGTTGCGAAACCCTGCGCTTTTTTGTTGTATGTGTTTTGGGCACTCGGTTCTGAGATCGTTACGGAACCAACGGTTTTTGTTTGATTTAGGCATGCGCGCGTGGCGACGCGCGCACTTGCACTTCCTCCTGTTTTTTGTACACGATTCAGGCGACGGCACGCGCGGAAGGGCGTTCGAACGATTTCGACATGCGCGGGCGCGAAGCCCGTTTGGTAACATCTTGGCAAAAACCGATTGTTTTTTAAAGAATTCACCAAAGCGCGCACAAGTTTTTTGCTGAAAGCCCGTGCTGTGAAACCTTTTTTATATAAAAAATGCTCCGTTCAAGGATCATTGAAACTCGATTTTGGAACCTGGACGAAATCGACAGTTTTTGAAACATTCCGGCATGCGCGCGCGACGACGCGCGCGTGCGCACTTCGTGTGATCTGTTGCAAGGGATTTTTGAACAATCATGATTTGTTAAACGGGCGCGCGCATAATTTGTTGTTGCAATGGATGGCGGAGGGGGAGGCGGATACCGGCTCGGCTGGGATTGTACGAGTTCATTTTTAGGCGGGACGTCGGGGGTTGTAGAGTCTATCTATTTGTGTTCAAAAGGGAGAATTGAAGTTCCGTTGGGCCGTCTTTGGACAATGCGCGGTTTTTCTTGGTCGCCAAGTTGGTCTTGTCTTTGGGGGCCTTCATGAGGCTTCTCTCGGATTTCCTTGCCTCATCCTAGGCCTTTTGTGACCGTCTTGGGTCGAAGGGCCCATGAAAATAATTGCTTCTCCCGTCCAACGGGGTTTCTGCTATTTTGTTCGTGGCGCCTGTCATCCTGAAGGACCTCTCGGCCTTCTTCCATTTCGGGGGGTCTATCGGAAGCCTGGCGGAGTCCTTTTGGCGCACTTTGGGGCTTTCTTGGAAGCTGTTGTGCACGTATCCCCACAATGTTGGGCCATGTTGGCGGCCCAGGTTGCCTTTCTGGAACAATTTTGGAGTTCCTTGGAGAACACTGGGGAGCCCCAGGGGCGCGTCGGGCACCCAGGGGATGTCCGGAGGGAGGGGGGGGGGGAGTAGGGGGCGCACGTGTGTGTATCTGCGTGGCCCAGGGGAGGAGCCCTGGCAGGCAGCACTCGTGATTACGCCACGCCTCACCGTGCCAGGGGGACGGTGGCGGATGGCTGCAAGCAGTGCCCTCACCGGCAATCTTCTCGATTCCTCCTGCTTGGGCTCGTCCTGCGCAATATCCCCCTGCTGTTTCGTTTCGTTTTCATATGTGTCCTCCTCCCCCTCCTCCTCATCTTTCAGGGTCCTCACTGTTGCCCAACAAGACACCTACTCAAACGTCAGATTGTGCAGACGTTGAGACCACACTGTATCAGAACAGGCTGCGCGTTTCTACTTCCATATTCCTGTGCATCCTCGTGTTGATCCTTCCATGTCTTTCTCCTGTTAATCCAATTCCTCTTCCATGTGTTTCTCCTCCTTCTCCCCTCCTCCCATCCTCTTTCTCACCCTCCTCACCAATTTGCTGGTCGTCCGCCCTTTAGTGTCATATGCGTCCACGCGGGTACTCTGGTGCGGCATGGGCCAGCCATTGCCCCGTTCCTTATTTGTGCTATGCATCCCGCTTGCCCCCAGACGAGTTTTGTTCAGCGAGCGCGCCTGGAATCATTCTGCGCCACGTAGGCGCCGCATTGTCCAGAGCATTGAGTAACCGCCACTTCAAGACCTCGAGTCGAAGGGCATTTAGACTCGAACCAAACAGTCTCCCGACGGGTGGGGGGCGACCACCCTGGGCCTCGTTCGGCCATCTAGGACGCGGTTCGGGGAGATCTAGGACCATAATAATGCCATGCTGGACGCAACACCTCCTCACGGCCATGCTCGTCATGGGAGGGGGCAGGGATTCCCATTGTCCGGCGAGGGATGACAGGCTTTCTTTTAATGGAAGAGTTGGTCCGCTAAGCCACCTATGCCAAGGGGACGAGTGGGATTGGATACCACCTGTCCTTCTCATATCTCTCCTTCAGTGGCGCGTCTTCCTCCTCCTCCTCCTGTTTCTGATCTGGTCCGGGAACACGGTGCACGTAGCGGCAGCAGGTCAGTAGGAGGTTGAACGGGAGTGGGCGGGGCTGTTGGCAGAGCGGGTGGGAATGGCACGAGGGCGGAAGAGGTAGGGGTGTGATTCGGATCGTGACTATAAATCCAGAGGTCCCAAGCCCAGCATGCCCACAAGCCGTCTTTGGGACCTTGGCTCGTGCCACCCTTTGCTATCTCTTGACGCTCTGCCACCCACGCCCTTGTGTTTGATCCGTCTCTGGGGTTCTCTCCCCCTCCGCCCTCCCAGTTTTGGCCCCAGAGAGCTGGGGCGCGCTGCACCAGAGCACATACCATTCAAGCGGTGGCGAAGCGTCCTGGCTTGCCTATAGGCCCACCAGAGAATGTTCGAAGAACTTATTATGTTTTGCAAGCGATGTTCTAAGAACATCTCTTGCTGATACTGTCTTGTTTTAACACATCGGGTCGATGTTCTAAGAGCATTGCTTGTGCTCTTAGAACATGTCTGGGTTCTAAGAACACGTCATGGTAGGCGTATCGGAATGCCGGGACGGTCGGTCCCTGCTCAAACCATGGCGCCTGGGGCCCAGCCAGCGCTCAAGCGCCTGGCGGCGGCAAAGAAGTCCGCTGCCTCTGTCGGCGCGCGGAAGCGGCCAGCGGCGGCAGTGACGGGCGCGCGAAAGCGGCCGGCGGCGGTCACGGCAGGCGGCGCGCCAGGGCCCAACCGGAGCAGGCCCGCCGCCGCAGGTCCGAGCGTCGGCGATTCATCGGGTGGCCTGGCCCACTGCCCACATTCGGTGGCGAATTTCAGGGAGGCGGTCGTGGTGCAGATCGACCTCGCTCTCGAGGTCGATTTCTCTAGGGAGATTTTCTTCGGCACCTGCACGCTGATGGTGCGGGTCGTCGACGCGGAGAATCCCCCTTCCCATGTGCTTCTGGACGCTCTCCACCTCAACGTTTTGGAGGTCTCGGATGCGACGGACGGTGCAGCGCTTGACTGGGAAATCCGCAAGCCCGAAGGTGCCAAGGCTGCTTTCGGGGACGCTCTGGCTGTGCGACTCCGCGGGGGCGATAGGACAAGCATCCGTGTGCGGTATGAGACCACCGCGAGGAGCACGGCGATCAGCTGGCTGACGGCAGAGCAGACGCAGAGCAAGATGCATCCGCTCGTGTTCACACAGAGCCAGGCCATCTGCGGGCGATCGCTATTGCCGTGCCAAGACACCCCGTGCGTGAAGCAGCCGTTCACTTGGCGCATTACGGTTCCGTCCCCGCTTACAGCCGTCGCCTCGGGCCAGCGCGAAGGTGAGGTGCTCGAGGATGTGCTTCGAGGGACCCGCACATTCACCTACAAGCAAGCCATTCCTGTTATGTCATACCTGTTGGCCGTCATCGTCGGGGACTTGGAGGAGAGGACTATAGGCGGGCCCTTGATTTCCTTCGAGGATGTTGTTGCCCTGTCCAGTGGACGATGCCCCTGGTTGTACACGTTGTTTGTGTCCTTCGTGTGCCTTCTCCATTTTCCCGCATCACGCCTGAACGGTTGTTCGAGTGGTTTTGCTATTGGCAAAAGCCTTATGGTGCCTTCCTACTTAGATTGTGCGTGCCTCTCAGCTACAGCTGCAAGAGTTCTTTGTGCAGTTGCTGGTTTAAGGACCCCCTGAACCAGGTCTGAAACCCGAATGTTCATGTTTGCGGCCAGGCCCCCTGGCTGGTTTGGTGCCTGAGGCTAAAAGCATGCAGCGCGAAAGAATTTGTCCGGCGGGAGATATGCGCAGTGGGGGATGTCTTGAGATCTTCATATGGTTTATCTTGGCATGCAAAAGAACAAAGTGAGGGAACGCTGGGTACAGATGTGGCGTTCAAGGCAGAGCTTGGGGGATCGAGTCCAGAGGATTAACCTCTCTTCTTCGGAGGATGGCCGGCGAAAGTAAAACGGCGGCGGCTCATCTGGCGGAAGCTCCAGGGAAGGCAGCCGAAGTGAAACATGCTCCCCATGAAAAGTGTTTGTTTGGTGAATCGGGGTCTCCTGAGCGGGCCATCTGACGAGGGATCAATGCGAACTCCATCTCAACACATTTGCGAAGAGTTGAAGGAAAGCAGGTAAATGTGCCGGGTCCACCAGAGGCCCACGCAGCAAGGTCTACGCCGAGCCAGCCGTGGTGGCCGCAGCAGAGGCGGAGTTTAGCGGCATTGTGGAGGACTACCTCGTCACTGCACAGGCGATGGTCGGTGGGAGCGAATATGGAAGAACGAAGAAAGGCAACTCACATACTGTCGGACCGAGGTATAAGATCGAGTTCGGTTCGGGGAGGGTACCCTTATGTTCTTCGTACTTGTTGGATGTTCTTGTGCATCCTGGGGAGGGCACCCTTGAATGTTCTGTGCGTTCTGGCCGGCGGATGGTATCATGTTCTTGAGGGATGTTCTCCTGTCCTAGGTCCGACCGTGCACTTCCGGAGGTCCGCGTGGATGTCTGGGGTCTGCGCTGGGTTTCCTCCCCCAGCGCCGGGACCGCGCCAGGGGCGGCGGCACAGGCGCCGCCAGGGTGTCCAGCGCCGATCCACGAAGAAATCCGTGCGGACCTCCGGATGCTGCCGTGTGTGACCACTCTTCATGCTCATCCAACATATGTGTGGGGGAGCTACAATCTCGCGGTCATGCCAACATCTTTCGGATATGGGGGCATGGAGAATCCCAATTGCACCTTCATGAGCGCCTCTCTGATCGCTGGCGACAGGAGCCTCACCACGACTCTCGCGCACGAAATTGTGCACTCCTGGGCGGGGAATCTGGTAACAAACGCCTACCACAAGGATTTCTGGCTCAATGAGGGCTTCACACGGTACATCGAGCGACGCGTGCTAGGTGGAATATTCGGCGCTGCTTTCCGCGATCTGACCCTTGTAGTCGGATATGGCGATTTGGTCAAGAGCATCGAGATGCTTGAAAAGTCGGGAACGCCCCACTTGACTTGCCTTGAGCCGTGCATAGACGATATAGACCCGGACCAGGCCTTCTCGCGGGTGCCTTACGAAAAGGGTTCGTTATTCCTCTTCTACCTGGAGCAGGTCGTGGGGGGTGGTGCGAGGGGTGAGTTAGGCGAATCCAGGATGACGGACTGGCTTCGCCGGTACATCTGTGATTTCCAAGGGAAAAGCATTGAGACAAAAGACATGGTTGCTCATTTCAGATCCTTCTTCAAAGACGTCCCAGGTGTAAGTGATATCGATTGGCCTCATTGGGTCAAGGGGCTGGGGCTGCCCTCCTTCGACCTGAAGAACCATGTCGACGACAGCCTCCTGGTAAAGTCCAGGAACTTGGCGGATGCTTGCCTCGCTGGAGGAGGCAGCTGCGCAAGCGGCGACCTGCAGGGTATGAAAGCACAGCAGATCATGTTGCTTCTGGACCACTTGATAGAAGCGGCAAACCAGGGCGCCTCCACGGCCCCCTCGAGCAGTGCCTTGGAGAAGATGGAGGCGGCCTACGGCTTCTCCAAAACGCGCAATGTGGAAATCGCCTTCAGGTGGTGCGTGCTGGGATGCAAATGCCGCTGGGATGGCGCCCTGGAGCCATCAAAGACTTTTCTGGCAAGCCATGGGCGGGGCATTTATGTGAAGCCTCTCTACATGGCATTGTCAGAGTTCAAGCCTGAAGTCGCCAAGCGAACATTCGAGCAGAACCGCGGCTTCTATATGGCACCCATCTCCAGGGGCATCGCCACGTTCCTCGGAGTGTGAGCCCCAAGGTGCCCCTGGTTCATCCCTTCTCCTCATAGACTCGTACTCCCTCATCCTTCGTCCTGAGGGCGCCTGTCGCTCTACCGCTGTGGTCACCGTGACGGCGTTCATCGATTGGCCCCCTCTGTGAGAAGAAAAATGTAAGCGTTTCCTTCCTCACGCTGTTCGGGCCCCCTGTGATCGTGAGAGCCGTGAGGTCTTCGTTCGTGCCGGGGAGATTGGTTGATTACCCTGCGTATATATATATATATATATATTGAATTGCCTTCGGCCCTTCCCGCCACCGTTCTAGGATGTTCGTTGGGATGTCGCGGGAGGCTTCTCGGTGGTTTCTTGGTGGCCGTCTTGGGGCCTCTCGGGGGCCGTTTTGGGGCTTCTTGAGGCGTCTTCGGGGCCTTTTTAGGGGGCCTCGTGGGGGCCTCTTGGGGCCTCCTGGGGGCTTCGTGGGGGGGAAGATTCGGATTTTCGGTTCGTGCTCCCTTTCTTGGGCCCTTTGTTGGGCCCTCCTGGGGGCCTCTTGGTCCGTCTTGGGGCAGTGCTCGGGGCCTCTCGGGCTGTCTCAGAGCGTCGGGAGCCCGAAAAGTCGAGGACCCCCAAATCATGGAGAAACCGATGGAACATCAATGATTTGGGCCTCTCCGGGCCCTCTTGGGAAGGCTCAGGGGGCTCTCTTGGGGCGTCCTGCGGGCCTCTTTGGCCGTCTTGGGACCATCTTGGGCTTCTTGGTGAGATCCTTCGGCGACTCGGGGCCCTCTTGGACCGTTTTTGGGCGCCTTCTTGGGCCCGAGCAAGTCGCGCGACAAGACGCGAGAAGCCCCAGGGGGCACCCGAGAAGCCCAAGAAGATTTTGAGAATTTGGGCTCTAGGCCCCTCGAAGACTCCTCAGAAGTGCTTAAGGGATTGGGCAAATGACCTGAGGGCACCCCCACTCCGTGCCCAGCGGCACGGTGGCGGACCGAAACAAATATGTGAATACATCACGTCCGCACGCGTATGCACTTACGTGCAGATGACGCGTGTGCGTGTACGTATGTTGATCATACGCGCGCAGTGCTACGCGGAATTTTGCCAACATACTTGCACGCGCGCGCGGGGAAGCGCGCGTGCGCCGCGGCTGTGTCGTGATGGGGGTGGTGATGAGGTCAGGGATGGGAAGTGGGATCGGAAGTCTCTTATGAAGACGATGAGGAGGAGACGGAGGAGGAGGAGGAGGCGGAGGGGGATGAGGAGGAGGAGGACGAGGAGGAGGATGAGGAGGAGCAAGAGCATGAGGAGGAGGATGAGGAAGAGTAGGAGGAAGAGGAGGCAGAGGACGCGGAGGAACAGGACGAGGATGGCCGTGCCTCGCCCCTCGCCCCACGGGCGGGCATGCAGGCCGCAGCGGGCAGGCAGGCCAGGGGAAGGCGGGAGGGCAGGGGTCCCAGGGCCCGAAGGACGGTGCAGGCGGCCTCAGCAGGAGAGGGGGAGCGCGCGAAGCAGGGCGCGGGCGGCGACGGCGCGCGGACAGGTAGTCGTTTTCTGATTCATCGTTTTGCCGATCGGCGCGGGTCCTCGCACACCTCCTCCCCTTCAGCGGGCCCTGGAAACGACAGGGCCGTTTCTTTACCGGTGCCGTTTTGCCGTTTTTGTTGACGGTTCCGACGCCGTTTTTGTTACCGGTTCCGTCGCCGTTCTTTTACGGGTTCCCGCTCCGGTTCCGATCCTGGAGCCGTTTTTGTTGCCGTTTCCCGTCGCCGTTTTTGTTGCCGTTTCCATTTTCAAGGGACACTTTTTCGGAAACGGTGAAAAAACGGCCCTGCCGTTTCTGGGGCCCATTCAGCCCCTCCCCCCCTGGAGTAGATTTTGGCTGTTTTTGGCGCCTCCTGCTTCTGGCAGGCGGGGTCTCTCCCCCATATGACGCACTGTTGCAAACAGTAGCGCTAAGCAGAGGTCCAGAGCCAGACCCCCCCTCCCCCCCCCTTCCGTCCAATGTCGAAACGCCGAATAAGAAACGTCCACCAGAGGGAGGGCGAGGGGGAAGGCAGGAGAGGCACCGGGCACGCAGAAGGGTTTGCTTCGAGGCGGCCCACGATGCAGGACGTGCGACACGGCTCGATCCGTTCCAGTCCAGTCCGCGTCGTTCCACCTCGCGCCGCTCCTCCTGCTCCGAGGGCACCGCCTGGGGGCTTCCCTTTGGGGATGTCGGCGGGCGGTGGATACGGATACGTTCGGGCCCTGGGGGGCCCGAGTATGTCCATGTCCATCGCCCGCTGGGGTCCCAGGACGTCGGTTCCACAGGCGGTGGATACAGGCCTCGGAAGAAATTAGCGAACAATCATGCCACATTCATCTGTCAAAGCGCCCCCAATGATCAATGTTGGCGGTGTGTTGAATGAGTTGCACTTCGACCGCAGTCTTCCCCGCGCGTGCCAACATTGAATTTGGGAGAGACGGGGAGTGTCCACTAATTGTTTCCTTCTACCGTATGGATAATCCCCGCCTCGCATTCACGGCCGCTTCAATCCACTCTTCCCACCCTCGCTTAACTCTGCTCTGGTCCGCCCCGCTCCCTTCCCGTAAGCTTCGCTCGCTCCGATTAGCGTCGTTCGCTCAAGTGCATCACCGTTCTACTGTGTCTGATGGAAGAAATTCTCGTGGAGGCTTGTCCAACGCGGGTTGTCCAGTGAGGTTGTGCGGATCCCCGCTGGGTCGGGGTTGTCCAAGGGGTTGTCCGGGCTAGGTCGTCTTGCCGTCATGAATAGGAATGGGTTGTTCGGGACGGGTGTCTGGGGGTTTTTGTCTTGGATAATTTTCCCATTGAGCAAAATACCCTGCTCGTTCCACTTGCGCGCGTCCGTCGTGGGGGAGCGATTTGAGGGCGGGTATGCGTCCACTCCCCAGTCTTTACATTGCCGTCTGATTTTTGTGGTTCACCCTCCTGCGCGCGCTACTTGGACTGTGAGGGGAATGGCATTACGATTGGAGGGCGATTGTTGGGGTGTTTAGCGCGCTACTGTCAGGGGGAGGGGCTATACGGGGGAAGGGAGCTGTACCAGAAGAGCGCTTTTAAAGCAGGGGCCCTCGAGTAAGACGAACCAGCTTCCTTTCATTGTCTGACGCCTTGCCGATCTTTCCGCAGGCTCTCGAGGAACCTCTCGTGAGCACAGGCCACTGCCCTCTTCTCTCAGAGAGTGCTACTTGGGACCTATCCTAGAAAACAGCCTGCCAGCTCATCCACCACGGAACTTTCTTATTTCCCGATGGCCCCGAGGACTCGCAGAAACCCTGGGACACCTTGGGCCCCTGTGCCGTTCGAAGATCGGCGACAGATGCCCGTACATTTCTGAGTTATATTTGCACGTGTGTAAAACAAGGTTTCTTATCGTGAGTATATTTGTACTCTAACTTGTGCTGCTCCTTTTTGTAGGACCCCCTCTCACCCCCGACACCGTCATCGTGCTACCCAGATCTCCGACGACGTGATATTTTCGAGTCTCCAGTCCTGAACCCCTTGACCCCGTGCCCCTGGACCCCATCGACCCCTTGCCTAGGACCAGTTTCTCTCCCCGTTGCTCGAAGACGGTCTCGCGGCTGAAGTGCCAAAACGCTGCAGGCCCGATGTTTGCAGGCCTCTGGAGGCCTGGGTATCATCGGAAACTGGATCATCTACATTACTAGTGGCGAGCTGTTCTTCACCCCCTGGACTTTTTGAGGGTCGGGGACGACGTCGGGGTTGTGCGGTGTATACTTTTGTCCCGTTTCCCAGGGCAACATCGAAACATGTATACACCTGGATCCCGTATACACCAGGATCCGCTTTCCTGTGCAAGTGTCAGCGCAGGGTCAGAAAAAAAGAAAGACTCGGTATAAAGAGTTTGTTTCCCTATATCAGACTGCCCTGCCCTGGAAGCCTTGAGTGCCGCGAACTCCCTGCCGAGGAGGCGGTGGCCGTGGCAGACGGGGAGAACGCCAAGCTGCGCCGATCCGAGGAGGCCGGCCTGCTCCTCCTCCCCCTCCCCCTCCCATTTCCCCTCTCCCCCTGCCGCTCCCTCGCTCCCCCCCTCTCCATCCCCCTCCCGCCCCCTCCCTCCCTCACTCTCCCCTTCCCCCTCCCCCCCTACTCCCCCCCCCCTCCTCCTCTCTCTCTCCCTTCCCCCCCCCCCCCCTCCTTCCCCCCTCCGCCTCCCCTCCCGCCGATCCGCGAGGGGGGGCATTCTCTTTTTGCGGGTGGGAAGCCGTATCGACATGCAAGGCCTCGCGACTTGGGCTCCTCGGCCGCGACGCCCACGGATATAGGGTGGCTCTCCGCGGATGTCCCCCGCGCGGAACGCATCCATGGGGTCGCGCATCTGTGAGAATCGCGCCTCGGTTTCCAGATCGTGAGTGCATGGGACTGGATCGGTTCGTCGCTCGTGAGCACTGTGGAAATTCGACAGGCAGGCACGGGGAGCTGGCGGTGCCAGAGGTGACGTCTCGGAGAACGAGCATCGATGCTCGAGGTCCGAGGTTCGAACGGATTTGTCGTTTCGCTTTCTTCGGCATCCGAGTGCGACTTTCGGGCCCCGGGACGGCTAAGCAAATTTCAGGATGGACCCCAGGGGGGGCTGGGGATCGATTCTCAGATTCTGCCCAGCCTTTCCTGGGAGGCCCTGACGGATTCCGAAGCACCCTCACAAGGCCCGGACGGCTCCAGATGGTTCAAAGTGGCGCGAAGTGTTGGGGGGCATTTTGGGCCAGAACCACGCTGGGCAAACTCCGAGAGGAGGAAGGAGCCGGAAGGAGTGAGGAACAGTGACAGAAGGAACAGTGACAGAAAGAGGTGAGCATTGTGGGCATTTGAAAACCGTGAGCATCTTTTTGCAAGTAGCGATACGGCGAAGGTGTAGATAGAGTAAGCAGGGCTTTGCAAAATATACGGGACCTTTGTACATTCGGCGGGGGACACGTGCTCATCTAAGCTGTACCCCAGTTGGTTTCTGCCCCGGAGCCCGGGGGAGCATAAAATGTGTGTCGCGCAAAAAAGCCCAGTGGCAATTGTTATCTGATCTCCTGGTTCCGCTGGGGAACCCTTTGGTATCTTCGAGGAGCCGCAGATCGTCTCCCGCACCCGCTCGAGCGAGCGGGAGTGTGAGGAGGCCTTCAGAGGTCACTGGAGGCTGCAGGAGGTTCACAAACCGCCGATCGCGTCAAGCAGCCTCAAACCTCGAAGCTCGAGGGAGATGCTGAGGAGGAATGGGCAGCAGCGCCTCTCGCCTGGCTCCCCATCGGCCGCGCGACCCGCCTACCGCAAGACGCCCCGACTGCTCTGAATTGTGGGCCCGCCTGCCTGCTCCTGTTGACCGCGAGGCCTTGTCCGTGCAGTTTGTTTGGCGTCGGGGTCATCCGGGGGTGCTCCAAGGGCCTCTGAGCAGATCTCCAGAGACCTCCGGGGGCCCTCGGGAACTCCAGAGAGAGAGGCGCGGGGGCTTGCCCCGCCAAGCCCGAGGATTTATCTGCGGGCACTTCTCCTCCTCGGGTTCCTTGACCGTTCTGCCAGCCATAAGCTTGACACTCCTTGGACCATGATGCCCCTGCTCTTCGCCTTGCGCGGTCCAGAGGAAAATGAGGGTATACGTGCACTGGGGCATCCCGCTGCCCGTCGAGGCTGGCGAATTATGTTCGTGTCCTTGCGAGTCAGGACGTGGCCAAGACAACATTAGCAGCTGTGTGCCATCCGATTGTGGCTGGGACGACACGAATGCATGAATCGTCCAAATTGGCAATATGCTGTCAAGATTCATGTCTCCGTGTCTGGGAATCAGCCTCATATTGTTTCCCGGGAGGAGTTCGTCCCAGAGAAGTCGTTGTTCTCCTCAGTGAAGTTGCTCTTCAACATTGCCCGAGGCCACGTGAGATGCCAACCACTCCCTCTTCATGTTGCTTTGTTGCTCACGTATCTATATTTGGTAGCATAGGGCGCACCTGCATCAGAGTGAGGGGTCTGGGCGGTCGTGCGCTATCCCTGTGTGCACCCCTCGCTGCTATACATCTTGTTGCAGGGGATTGCCAGCGCGGTCGTCTGTGGAGTCAGCCTTTGGCGATCGCATCGCTTCTTGTATGAGAATCAAACTGCAGGAGCCTTGACCCGATGTTTTGCAAATTATCTAGGGGCCTTCGGCCCATCCTTCCACCATGCCTGGGTCGTTGACATGAGCCCTCTCTTGGATGCCCTTTTGGGCCTCCTTGGGGGCCTCTCCTGATTACTCTCGGGGGTTTGCTGGCTGTCTCGTGTGCCCCCTTGGAGTAGGGGGCTCCGAGCGGCAGTTCTAGTTTCACTGTCGGGCTCCTCTTGGGTCATTTAAGACAGAAAACGCGAGTATGCGAACATCAAGCAAGGGCATACTGTATGTAATACCTGGTCTCTTGGGCTGGGCCCTAAGATTGCCCAAGAGGCCTTCAACAGAGCCTCTGGACTCGACGAAGAGACACGATGACTCTCCACTCAGTTCCTATGGCACGGTGGTGGATCATCATACGGGTGAGCCGTACATGCAATAGTCGATTGCCTCGCAATATTTCTTCGTTGCCCCTTCGCTTTGTGTAACCGTGATGGCGTTGTTGGCAGGGCGAGAAGGCGCTGGCTGATGAGCGCTAAGCCGCCAGGCGATGCTGGCGGAGAGCTGAGCGGTCACCAGCGCGAGTCATGGAGCGTGTGTGGAGGTGTCTGTCGCGGTGGAAGCGTCGTCGGCAAATTCGGCCAGGAGGACCGGGGGAGGCGCGGGGGATGGAGCACAGAGGCCATTGTCGGAGGTTGCGGGCAGGACTCAAGGGAAACCTGTGGGCACCCCGCCCCCCCCAACGCGAGATAGGTGTCAGCTTCTGGTCGTATCTCGCGTGTGGGCGAGGCGACGCTGCGCGAGGGCGAGAGGGACTACTGCCCAGCCAGGGGCAGCTCACGCCATTGTCCTACAGTTGTCCCGCGTGCCCGCCGCGGCCCCCCGTCTCGTATGCTCGCCGCAGGCCCCCTCAACCTCTTGGATTCTCTTGCGTGTGTCCCGTTGTTGTCCGATTGTCCTCTGCTTACCATCCTCGAACTTATCCCATCCCCAAGATCGGCAAGCCGATGAAAAGCTTAGAGGTGTGTCCTCAGGTACTGCGGGGCTCCTTAAGATCGGCGCCGAGATCAGGTGATGCCAATCATAGGAATCGGAATGCTTTTCAGGCTGGTAATGTGTAGTTGTGTCCCGTTCAGTGTTCCCGCAGGTGTCTCGTGGTTCTTCCGTGGCCACAGTGATCAACTCTTTGCCAGGTGTTTGGAATATATTTGCCAAACGTAGGCATCATAACACGCCACGCAAAGACATACTCATAGGACCAGTGCTCTTCAATATACAACAGGTATACGCGGTGCATTGGAGTATGCCATCCAGAGCCATATACTCATGCACGAAACTGGGCACACAGGCAAGGTCGATTGGTTCATGGCTCGTTGTAGGATGCAGAACAGTTTCATACTCGTAGAGCAAGCACATCGGGTTGACAGGTGTTGCATCGTCTCCCTGGCTGTCCCCCGTGCGCAATGACACGTTGTGCATCGGTTCTCGCCCCGCGCCCTGTGGGGTGAGATGTCCCTTGCCCCTTTGCGCTAAAGATCGAATGAATCAGAGTGCATGAACGAGACAAGGGAGTAAGAAGCAGCAGAACGTGTGTGTTATCCCTGATTGGTATAACATTGAGGCGAGGTAGCACATGTAGGGTGGGTAGCGTTAGATTGTTCAGACTTCGTTGATTACATTAGGCACACTCCTAATTTCAAAGGATGGTTCAGGCACGAGAGTTAGAATCGTTTGACGACGGGCTGGAAGGGGTAGAGGACTCCTGGGAGGCCTTTGGAGGGCCTCGGGGATGTATTTTTGATGCCTCTTGAGGGCCTTGCGGGCGCCTTTTGGGGCCTCTTGTGGACCTTTTGGGGCCTCTTTGGGGAAGTTGGGGGTCTGGAGAGCCACCTTGGGGTGAAAGGCTCCGAAGGCCCCTTCGCTGTCCCTCCTTTGGGGCCCGGAGGCCTCGTGGGCAGCCCAGGGCCTGGGGGGCCTCCTGGGCTTTGGGGCCTCTTGGGCCGTGTTGGGGCTATCTCGGGGCTTCTTGGGCCGAACGAGCGAAAATCTGCGATGTCTGCTGCTGGGCCCTCTTTGGGGGTCCTCTTGGGGTCCTCTCGGGTCGATCTTGGGCCGTCTCGGGGCGCTCTTGGGCCATCTCGGGGCCTCTTGGAGGCATCTTGGAAACCTCTTGGCCCGTCTTGGGGCTCTCTAGCCTCGGAAAAGTCATCCGACAAACCCAGAAAATCTTGGGGAACGGCCCTGGGAGGCACGTGCCACACCCCGAGAAATCGCACTTTGGGTCCGTAGCCATTTGTGTGGCCCAGGCCATTGTGGCTGAAGGCTCGCAAATGACGCTGGAGCCAGTTATTGGCGGCTTCCGGCCTTGCGCGCGAACCCCCTACCATGCCATTTTGCCCCGCCGCGCTTCTCCTGCCGGCTGGCCTTCGCGTTCGCCCAGACCAGAGGCAGCGCCAAGCCCTGCCAAGATACAGCATGCCAGGCAGGAGAGGAGGAGAGTGCCGACGATCCGATGCGGCCCGATGCTTGCATGGCGCTGTTGTGCGTCCTAGCGCGGGCGATCCGATTCGATGTCGACTCCTTACCGATTGCCGATGCAGCCTGATCCGACGCACATGTCGTTTCGATCCGATCTCCCGCAGCGACGCTGAAGTCTGACTGATCCTGTCTAGCTTTCCCGTTGCGCCTGATGGCACGTCAATGTTCAGCCGTTTTGCCACTCCCCCCCCCCCCCCGGGAACCCGCGGTGCGCGCCCGCGGCGCAGAAGCCATGGCCGCTCCCAAGGCGAGGAGGGCGGGGCCCCGCACGGGAAGCAGTCGGGGTGCGGCTGGGGCCACGTGGCGCTGCCGGGGCATCGTTCGGGGGTGGCCGAGAGGGCGGTGGTGACTCGGGGGCAGCTCGAGTTCCGTTGATATGTTCGCGCGCAGCTCAAACACAGCACTACCTGTCACCACCAATAGACTCGGCCAGCCTTGGTTTTGTTACCGCTTACCTGAGCAGTTCTGGTGTGCAGACAGTGCTCGTTGAGTCTCAGGCCTTCGAAGTCATCACAGGTAACTAACATGATACATTCTCGGGTCATCTGCGCCCCGCGCGTTCGGGGGCGCACGCCTGCAGGAATCCTCAAACCCGACAAAATACTTGCGGTTCTGTGGACAACCACGCGCGTGTGCTGGCAAGGGAGGGCGGAAATGGGGAGGGACCAGAGGGGCGGGAGCTTCTCTCAGATGAAGATGCCGGTCGCCAGGGGGGCGCCACGAGGCTGCGCAGCCCCATCCAGTTTTCAACGCCTCGTTGGCCAGGGAGTCTGCCCACACATTGAACTCCCGATGAATGTGCTCAGTGGAGACATTCGCCCCATGGCGCCAACCTGTCTGTGGAGTTCGCTGGCCCTCTCGTAGAGTGGTCGCATTGTTTGCGTTCAGTGGGGGGAGCGAGAAACAACCACCATGGCGAAGAGCAATGAGGGCACCCTCATCACACCTCGCGTTATCATCTTTGCGGTCGTGGTCAGGATCCCTGCCCTCGCCGCTGCAATTCCAACCACACTGCAAAGTAATGCCAGCAAGCAGCAGCAGAGGCGCTCGCTTACCGTCTAGGGTCATAGAAATGAAAGGGATGTCGCGGTTTCGCGAACCGCTCGGAGCGCCACAGCACGACACCAGCACTGTCATGGGGTCGATTCTGTTCAAGGGGGGAGTCGTGGTTGGCAGTTGCGCGCTGAAGGCCTTCTTACTTTCCATATTGCATTCGCCCTTCCACCCTCCTCCTGATGTGGCGCATGTCTTTCACAATGGGTGTCATGCATGCGCGACGGGTCTAGCGTCCAACAGCAATTATTCCAAGAAGAGTGTTTGCCAACCTGAGCCCAACACCATGGTCTTTGTTTTATCCACATGCACGCAAAATGTGGGATACAGGGTGATGCCATACATATATATATATAAGGTTATTGTGCAACATGCGTGGTACTGTGCAAGCTGTTTTGTGCAGTATCTGAAGTGGAACGTGTGTGGTGCAACTTGCGTGTACAATACATGTAATGGCCTTCCGCCCACACCGCCACGGTGCCTGGGTTGTAGGTCAAAAGCCACTTGAATGCCCAGAGGGATCTTTTAGGAAGCCTCCTGAAGGCGGTTTTGGGGGTGTCTTGGGGTCTCTTGGGGGCCGTCAAGGGGGCTTCTCGAGGGCATTTTGTTATTTTGGGAGGCTTCTTGGGGGGCTCCACGGGCTTCTGAGGGGCCTCGTTGGGGCCTGCTGGCGGTCTCGGGGGTAATCTTGGGTCGGAGGGTGCGAAATGTCAGTTGGAGTTCTCTCTCTTGGTGCCCCCTTGGGTCGTCTTGGTACCCTCTTGGGCCATCTGGGAGCCCTCGTGGGCCGTCTGAGTGCCTTCTTGGGAGCCTCTCTGGGACCGTCTTGGAGCGCTGGAAAACTGAAAAGGCGAGCACGCTAAGGTCCAGCAGCGACCCAAGAGAAATCAATGCGTTTGGTTTCTCGGAGCCCTCTTGAGGGGCCTTTGGGGGCCCTTTTGTGGCGTCTTGGGGGCCCAGGGCCATCTCGAGACCATCTTGGGCGTCTTGGAGCGATCTTCGGGCGACTCGGGGCCCTCTTGGACTGTCTTGGGTGCTCTTGGGGCCCGGTCGGCTTTGTTTAACGTCCCTGAAGCTTGCCCGGCGCGCGCCGACACACCCCAGGAGCCCCCAGGAGATTCTGGCAGAGGGGGGGCCAGACCCCTCAGAACCTCACGAATCGAGAGTCCTCGTACGACGCAGTACTGTAGAGCCTTGAGGCATTCCGCTACGTGCCCAGGGCACGGTGGCGGACACACGCACACACATATACACACAATCACAAACGCAAACACACACACAAGCACAAGCAAAACACAAACACACTCACACACATTCACACATTTACACGCGCAGGCAACAACTCACACACACGGTGTATATATGGAGAGAGAGAGAGATTGATGTAGGCATGTGTGTTGTATCCGCTCGTGTATTTGCACACATGTATATAACCATTTGTGTGCGCTTATATACAGATGTATGTGTGTTGATGTGTGCAGGATATTACCGGTTCGTTTCGCCAAAAAAAACTTGGTCGACTGGCGCCAGAGAGGCGCGCCGCGACCACTGGTGCCCTCTGCGCTACGGCCTTTTGGTACATCGGCCTTGCTGGGCATGACGTACTCTAAAGTGAGCTGGGGTACGTGGGGAGCGGAAGCGAGCGTGTGCCCGCGGCCGCGTGGCTCAAGCGGCCGGCCGCCCAGATCTGACTACACCTCAGCGCGAGGTGTATTATTTGCCATCGATGCCAAAATGCTGGTTGAGATGGCTCGCCCCCTACTACTGGGACTATCGTTACTACGGTACAACAGAGCGGGAGCTGGGCTTTGCCTGAGGCGAAGCTGTTGGTTGGGTCTCTCAGCCCCATTCAAACTTGGTAGCGAAGCTGGCCTATGGTGGTCAGTTCTTGCTCTACTCCTCACCATCCACGGAGCTATCTGGTGGACTACAGACATGGTGGAACATCCGGGTGCAGTGGGTTTGCGCGGAGGAATGTCTATAACTACGCAGTATAGCAAGGACACTTGCAGTGACACCTCTGCTTGCGCGGAGGCCTCTTACTTTCGCCCTACATCCTTGCGCTACTACGCTCCTGAAGTCCACCCACCTACTCCAAGTTGAAAACATAATGCATGGAAACATGCGATACGATACGGTGCCGCCTCCACCCCCCACGCAGATTTACGACCACACATCGGAAGCCCCAGCCGACTACATCCGACTACGACCTACGAGGCCATTGGATTGGTGTTATTATTCTTGGGTTCACATTGGGTCGCTATCGGGTGTGCGGTAGGATATATGCGTGGAGAGAGACGACGCAAAAACGACCGGCCCTCATTGGGACCCAGCCCGTCAGGTACCTTCCCGCGAATTCGTCCGCGAGGTACATGCCTGGATCAACGTGACCACAGGCAACATGACGCCCTCCCAGCAAGCTGCAGCCCTGCAGCGAGGTTTGGGAGGTCTCGCGCGGACCATAGCCATGAGAGTTCCCCCAGCAGTTATCAATTTTGGCGTTAACATAGGTGGCCGCCATACCGACGGCGTCACCTGCATCTTGTTCTCCTAAAGCACGAAGTTCGAGATTTAGAAGAGGAGCGCCAACTCAACTCTGGTACAGCTCTCTCATTGACGGCCGAATCCATGCGGAAGAACGAATCGACCAGACATTAGCACGCTTCGAGATAGCCCGCTATGAAGCTGAAACGGCAGGCTTGAACATCCCCAACTTCCAAATCTTAGAAATTACTTTATTCAGAGCTCTTGGAGTGGGGACCTCGCGTGCACCGCAACTCCTGCAGCCACTAAACCATCACATGCCGAGACCAGCAGCAGTTTGACGCCCCGCTTGAACGCATGAGGTCATATGCGCACATTGCTGAGATAACCCCTGGCAAGATTGGTGGTATTTTCAGTCACGGTCACCGAACCGAGACCTTCCGCGCTGAGGCAAACGCAGGGCAACCTGCAACTAAGGTCTGGAATGACGATCCACAACCAACTGAGACCACTACACTACTGGCACAGAGCGGTGGATCGGCCTCGGGGTCGCAAGACTCCCGGGCCAGGTTTCGGGGGCCGCCCGATGCGGCATCCCCCGCACAGGCCGCGACCCTGATGGGCTCAGCGGGGCAACCTGCCGAGTCGGACTTCGACTCCGGTACTGACGCCGATGAGTCTTCGGGCCACGAGGCCACGGCCCTTGACTACTCCGATATGCCTACATACCTCACGGAAGAGCAACAAGCGCAATGGTTATTCTTAGGACACCAGAAACATAAGCGCAGATGGAGGCGACCCATGAAGAAGCCCGTCCGCAAGGTCCGGCGTATCGTACGACGAGCATTCGAGGGGAACGGCAGGGGTCGAGGTAAGAGCAAAAGTTAAGCGTCGGTGATTGCATGGTAGAGGCATATGAGCATTCCTAGCATCTTACCGGGCCACAGTATGAAGATATATGTTTGGGTGCAGGCAGGAATCGCAGGCACACATCAGGAAAGAATGTAAGGGACGTCGGGGGAACCCGAAGGATGCCAATGGGAAAATTATGGGGTGTGACGTATGCCATAGCACGCGGCACGCTCGCCGCAAATGCCCTCGGGGCGATGGGAGAGGCAGAGGTCCGTCGATGCATTTGGCTCAAACTGATTCAGATGTACAGTATGTTGACTGGGGGTCGCTTTTAGCCGACCCTGCTGATAGCTCGATTGCAGTTGTCAATTTCATGGCTGCCAGATATTTGAGTGCCAGCATGTCCCTCGAGAATTGCGCCGACGAGCTGTTTGAGCATATTCACTGGCCACAATGGCATTGATCTGGCAGACTGGCTGGGCATGCCCATCGCGGGGCAAAATGCAGAGATTGAGTTTGTCGAGAACTTTCATGCGCCCGCCGAAGGAGATGCCGAAATGGCGCGGGCACCCGCGGAGTCAGGAGCCACCGTTCCTGCGACAGGAGAGGAAATACAGTTGATGCTTTATCCTCGGGTCATTGGGAATCCGACAAACATGGAATTGAGTGATGATGGCCTTTTGCGGGGGGGCCCGCGAGACGTTAGCGATCTGTCTGGGCGCATTCAATATGAATTTGGCCATGGCGAAGGAACGCAATGCACATTTGTAGCTTCGGACCGCTCCATGAGCCGCCAGGGGCGATCGACAAGCCGCCGGGTCTGGAGGAGAAAGTATCGCGCCGACGACGAGGACGAAGAGTGGGCAGATGATGATCGTCTGGCACGTCGCGGTCGGATCCCCAGTCGCTCGCCCGACCGTGCGCGCGCGCTCCAGCGGCGCTCGCTCTAGCGGCCTTCAGCGCCCTCATCCTCGTCCTCCTGGCGCTGGAACTCCAAAGGCCCGCCCATGGCGTACCAATAGACCTGGCACTCCCCCGGGGAGGGGGCACCTGCGGGGGCGTCCGCCTCAAGAGGACCAGCCGCAAGAATAATATCCAGAGGGCGGAATGCAGCGCCTTGCTGGCTACGCGGAAGCTGGATCTGGCTCGTCAGCGCATGCGCCCAGGTAGCATGCGATCTTGGTTGAACAGGGGTTGGACTGAGCACCAGATTCGTCGCTGGTCTTCTCTTCGCAGTGTTGAACGAGATGAAGTCGGCAATAGCATTCGCTCAACAAGAACAGGGCCCGTCAAAACACAAGAGAAGACCATCAGGCGCAACCTCAAGAGAGCTATTGTCGAGGAACGGAAGCTCGGCAGAGGAGTTTGTTGCTCGTGCCCCGAATATGCCGACCGCGGGCTCGGCTACCCCATGAGACGCCCATCAAGAAGCCCGAACTTTTAAAAAGGAGTCCGTGGGTGTGGTCTCATGGCGATGGTCGGGGGTACTGCGCCGATCCTAATGCAACGCCATATGAGGAGCAGTTGACGGAATATGATTGCGACCAAGCTACAGCCGAACAGATACTTCGATCTCTTAGGTATGGAAAAACCTTTCACCTCTCCATCATGCGAAGCAGTTTAGAATCGCCGTTGGCATGCGGGGGGGCCCGCTTCATATAAATCAGAAGAAGATGAGCGACGAGAAGCTGATGAAGCTGAAGTTGAAGCGATGGCCGAAGAGGTAGACCCCACGGTAGCAGCTCATGCAGGGTACGACTCGGGCCTCTCCGACGCCCTCACCACCGGCACGGACATCGCGGACGTCGCATGCGATACGGACACCCCTATCGATTCTAGGTACGTCGTCGCAGAAGAAATGGATCTTTCTCCAGGAAGACGGATTGCCTGTCGCGCTGGAGGTGCAGGCCGGGTAAAGACCAGAATGAAACATAGGCTTGGCTCTACCAAGTATCTCTTGTTTGGGGGGAAAAAGGCTACTATCAAAAATCTGGCGCTCAGAGCGCCTGGCGGCATAGACCGGGGCCCCGGCAAATCCCGCGCGCCATGGGCCGTGGATATCTGCAGGGGCAATGGCTAAGGCAGCTCCCAAGCCGCAGACAGATCCGCCTACTGAGATTTCTCCATCTACGGATTCGTCGAGTCCGTTTAAGTCACTCGGACCTGATCAGCGCAGACCGCCGCCTAAACAGAAGAAGAGGAAGAGCCCAGATCACCCTAACCCTGGAGACAGCAAGCAACAACGACCTGCGGGGCAACCTGCTGATCGACGTCGATCCAGAGGACCAGCAGTGGCCGCCGCAGCAGCTGCATTTCAAGGCTCCAGCGCTCCTACTCCGAAGGACCCTGTACCGCGTCGCGGCCGCGCGCCCGGCCGGACACGCAGGACTGGCCGGGCGCCGACGCTGGGGGGATCATCGAGGGATGCTTCTTCAACGCGGCGTGGCATCGATAAGAAACTATTGGGAACTACATCCAAGGCATCAGGGGCAGCCCCCAAAGATAAGACAGCCCAGTGCTACAACATCAACGAGAAGAAACGCCAGGACTTTGACATCAGTACCCCGCCGAGGACTCCTCGGACGCCCAGGGGAACAGCAGGCGCTGCCTCGTCATCGGCAGGCGCTCGTGCGCCCGCAGCGCCAGCAGCAGCTCCAGGTTCTGCGGGGCAACCTCCTCGGAGTTCTGCGGGGCAACCTGCTCTTGCTTTGGGGGTGCCCGTTGAGTGCCAACCGTATTGGGGCCGTTCACGCACATCCAATCGCACGAAGATCAACCCAGCATATCACCCCATCTTTGATGACGGGTCCGATCGATACATTGCGGTTAAGTGCGATATTCAGGATGCCGCCGTCCTTGCCGACTGGGAAGCTCATGCGCGCCAGATGGTACGTAACATTGTGCGTAAACGCCCGGCGCTCACGTATCATTCGGAGAAGGGCGACTTGATTGGGGCTCTTAACGCAGAAACATTAGAGGCCCAAGGTAGAGCCATGAGGAACAGCGCCACTGCTCAGAGTGGCTTACGACTGCTCTTCGCCATATACCATTCCATAACAGCCATATTTCTGATAGGTTTCTGCGAGCAGTACCGTCTTTAGATGAATTCGATGGGTGGGTTGAGCTTTTAGAGCTGGTCAACCATTGGCCACCTGAAGGACATCATCGTCATCGCCACAAACACCTGGAGACTGTGCGCCAGTATCTCAGGAACCGCCATTGGGCATGCCAAGCATTGACTGTGTTGGACTTGGTTGGCATGGTTGGCACCGCTGGGATGCAGAAAAAACAGGCTACAGGTCAACAAGTGCCAGTGCGCTTCTGAGGCGCACGAGACATTTCATCCGCCCAAGTAACGGACACAGCAGCCCTGGGATAAAATGCCTTGAGTCATTGTGTATGAGGATAACAGATTTGATTATGCCAGGTGCGCCTTGCTATTTTATTCATGGTATCCAGTGGGAAAATATCCCGAGTATACTTAGCATAGGGCTGTCATGCCGCGCCGACGACACCACCAAGAGACAAGGCATACAGTTTGTTCATGCTTGCCCATATTCACCCGGCGACAGCAGAATCCAGTCCGGCCTGCTTGTCGACTCCGAGGTATTGGTTATGGTTATTTGAAGAGCTTGCTTCGGGATAACATGGCTATTTGGCGCTCAGCAAACGATACTATCATATCGGCAGGCCGGAACGGCAGAATTTCTCCGACTCACATCGTCCAGCTTATAGGTATCCTGCCCAACAACCAGTGCAGGTACAACCGCGTGGGACACATGGATCAATCTTCTGTGCCTGCGGGACAACGATCAGGAGTATCCGAGCAGTGGTCGTTCTATCGAAGACATGTACGAATTTCGGAATGATGCATCATCGTTGACAGATTTGTTTATTTCAAAGACCCCCTACAAGTTGAAGTGTCCCGAACCCACGCCCATTCAGGAGGTCGAGTTCTCTGCAGTATTTATGTTGCAAGATGTGCATCAAGCGGGGGCACCTGCAGGGGGATCTGACGGATCATGGATTCAGGCCCAAAGTGCGGACGTGACAGGTGCGACTTCGAGTGGCATTACTCCCGCCGGCATGCTGTGCGCCAACGATCCGTGGCGTGCTCAGGTGCAGCCACTGCCAGTACCTGCAGGGCAACCTGCATCGTTCGCACCTATGAGCAGAGCCCTGGGAGCACCAATAGCCTACAGGCAAGGCTCCAAAGCATTCGGATGGACCCGCAGCCCTACCAGGCTTTACATGCGACATCGCCATTCGCATCGCCGTGTCCACATGCGGGGCAACCTGCTTTTCCTGATCACCACGCTGCACAGAGGGCCGAGAGCCTAGCTGGTCAGCAAGATCGGATGTACAAGCAGATGCGCGAAGCCCCGCAGAGCATGCGTAGGGATGGCATCGGCCTCCCTAGCGCTTACTGGACGCCGCCATGGGAGTATGTCCCGGACCCAAATCCTTCACCGGACAACCCCAATCGGCACGGATACGTGCCAGCATTTTTCAGCCATCCGACATACGATCCGACAGCTGCAGAGCGCCCTACAGCACCACCGATGGACTTCCCGTTGTATCCTGACTACCGTGCTCAGGTAACTGGTAATCCTCGTGTGGGAAAGCAGCTGGAGAGACCGTATGTACGAGCGACGGCCGACGACTTCTACCAGTCTCAGTTGACGCGCGGCTCTTGTTACGCGCCTGGTGTGCCGGGCCAGGTTCCTCATTATCGAAATTTGGCTACCCCTATGGGCTCAGATGCGACGCAGCAGGCCCCAGGCCTGGTAGTGCCATCATCCATGGGGGAGCTGCGCCCAGAGATTCTGGCAATTCACGAGGCGCAGCAGGCCAACCTTTTGATGAAATCGGCCCGCCAGCGTCGCAACCATGAGCGTCAGGCAAACAGGATGCTGGGCCGTGCGGGGCAGCCTGCTACTCCAACTACAGCAGGAATGCCTGCACTTGACCCGGCAGCACTTACAGCAATGCAGCTACCGTCGGTCCCACCGATTCGACGTGAAGTTGGCGAAACCACTCTGGAGCGCCAGACGCGTATCAGGCCATCGGCAACACCACCAGTCATCAGCGACGGTGACTTTAACAAGTGTGCCATATGCCCGGATCACTTAATGCCTCGCGACAAGGTCTGGAGGCTTCAGTGTGGCCACATATTCCATGCACAGTGCTGGGACCGAGTTGCACGTGCTCATGTGGACAGACAGCTGGCTGGCAATATGAGAGGTACCGCAACTGAGGCCCTCTGCGCCATTTGCAGGGGAGTTAATTTAATCGCAGCTGAGTTTCATTATGCCCTTGCTGGAAATCCAGACACATTGAATTGTCATGGAGAGATCCTCCGATGGGGCCAATGAGCTCAGAGACCTTCGTGAAGAGCTCAACCGCACCACGGCGACGATGATGAACAACGCGGCAGCCCCTGCAACAACGCCAGCGGGGCAACCTGCTTCATCGGCCAACGCGGGGCAGGCGATGGAAGCCACCGTGCCTGCTGTGGATACGCCCATGTCACTAATCGCAGAAGCAACCAACAATGCAGGGGCACCTGCCTGCACCTGCCGCGCTGCCGGCCAACGACATGTGTCTGAGGCGTATGGAGAGAGCCACCAATAGGAGCGCTCAGTGGCTTCAGTCTCCACGCGCCTACATGCCATTCGGGCGATATGCCCGCCCGCGCAGCCAGCGCAGGATGGAGAGCCCGGTGAGCGTGCGCAGTGGCATTAGTGCGATATCCGAGCGCGACATGCTACGCACTGTGTTAATTGTAAGCACAGATGGTAAGGTGGGCATGCGTGCTGGCGAGGATGCGTTCATGAACATGCCGACTACATCTGCATCGCGCCCGCGCACGCATGACGAGTATCCCACGGCCTGGACTTTTTGAGAAGAACCCAATTACGGAAGAGGAGGCCCGCGGATACATGAACGTCTTTACGTCTCTGTCAAGAAACGATTGGGTGTTGGAGCAGAGGCGCCGCAAGGGTATGTATGGTACGACGCTGTCTGAAGTGCTGGGAATATTTGGAGAACGCCATGAAGTGGCTCTGGCAGCAAACAGTGGGACCATGGTGGGTGGAATGCTGACAATCCGTTTTGACATCGGCAGCAACATCAACATCATTGGTCTAAAAAACGGCACAGACATTCGAACAGGTATCCCGTTTCCATGGACACGCTATCAAGAAGCTGAACCTGACGGAGAGGTCCTGCGTGTCTGGAGTGGGACACGGTGCCGTGGCGTGTGACAAGTCTTTGCACTGCAAAATTGCGCGCAAGGAAAGGGGAGGCCCGGCGGGGGCACCTGCTGTGCCAAGACTTGATACATACTCAGCAAACGTGGCTGAGGGTTCAGGGGGGAATCTCCCTGCTATTCTGGGACTGAGGAGTATGTCTAACATGGGGACTATCCTGATCCTGGAGCAGGGGCTCGAGAGCACGATTATCCCTGGCTCTGAGATGCACAAGCTTCTACTGGGAAAGGGTGCCAGAGTACTTGATTTGATGAAAACGCCTCCTGTGCATCTGGCACTCAAGGTCGACGAATACGGGACCGCAGCTAAGGATAGAAGGTCGATGTCGTTCACTGTCGCGGCCGACCATCAACGCGAGGATGTCCCGCTACTCGTCAAAGAGGCATCTGACACAGAACCGGCCGCGGGGACACCAGCTATGAGCGATGCCCATACATGTGATGTCACAGGGTACCAAGGGTATCAGCTTCTCCATCAACGAAGAGACGTTCGCTTATACGATCCAGTCTTTGGTGAATAACACTTTGAAGACCTGGCATCGCCGGAATGCGTCTTTCGGGACTGATCCCACCTCGGCCGGTCGGGACGTCGCCTTGCGCAACTTGCAGGCGAAGGTATATCGGGCCATCTACGAGGCGGACAATAAGTGGACGCCGCCCGACGCACAAGCAGGGACTCTTGCGGAAGTGGATGATACCGCTGGGAAGTTTGATGTGTTTACTTCGAGCAGCGGCTCTGCAGCGCAGCATGGCACGGGCATTTGGACGCGCGCGTGCCACGGCCACCCTCGCATGCTCCGACGGGCCGAACACTCAGGTGCTGTCATCAAGCGCGGGGAAACTTGCATTCTTTTCTCAGGCGCCGGCTGTGCGCACCAGGGACAGTGGCAAGCCCGGCAGTGCGGCTGCCACGGATAGCAGTGGATCCGGTTGTGTGGCCGCTGCAGAAAAATAGTGTTCATCACATCGTTATCATTCTCGTGCACTTGTTACTGAGGACATGCGGACAGCTTGCGCTGAACTCCGAGCTCGCGGCTACATGTGCGACCGCATTGCACATACAGAGGTTCTGACCTCTACTGGTACACAATATTTCGGTGCTCTACTCTCGGGATATTACCAACTGTTATGGGTGGCGACGCCCGCTGATTGGCACGTCCGATTGCCTGGAAAGCGGGCAGGGCCACGTTGCCAACGCATCCAAAACTTAATGTCCAAGGCTCGGCCTCTACTTATGTCGATTGTACTTGCGGGGCCGCCAGGTTACTTCTGGAAACAGGGTCCCATGCGAGATGCCATTGAAGAAGTCGACTTGCAGGTCATGCGCATGCGATGCTGCAATTTCGGATTGAAGTACGACCATTCAAATAAGGTGCCTAGCGGATCATATTTGCAAGTGGCAACCACATGCACGCGCATCCCGACCAATTTGTGGAGGTGCACGGGCCAAACAGCAGGGGGGCCTGCACAAATCACTGAGCATGTATTGCACTGGCATGGCCAAGGAGCTTAGAAGGCCGAATGGCGCAACAAAGCATTCGCTATCATGGCCGCGAGATTGATTTACCATATGGATTTACACAAGACACAGAGAAACCACACGAATGCTGTAACCTTAGCATCCACGCACACGTGGATTAAGGAGTTCGAACTTCTGTTCAGTCTCCGAAGAATGGCCCTGAATGGGACCACGTCGTCCGACGAGTAACGATGAACCTGGGCGAGAATCAGATTATGCAAGACATCGAGATCCAGGGCCAGCCTATCGGGTGCAATTTCAATGCGCCGTTGCCGACTGGTGTAACTAACATTCGTATTCGATTTTACTGGGAACAGCCTGAACTGGCTCTTATCGCTCAAGGGGGCCCACGTCCACGTCCAAGGCGAGCTGCGTTCGTCGATGACGATAGTCTCCCTCCGTCTTCGATTGAGCGCGGCCGCGTGCCCCCCTCTATTCCCGAATTTCCGGCGCTAAGTTCAGCTGATGTTGAACAACGGGAAGCACTGCCGACTGATGCCCGAATTAAACAAAAAGAATAACATTATTCACTGCGTGGGGATCCCCATATGTGCATCTCCTTGCTGGCGCTCCCTTGGTGGTGGGACTCGGCGA
>CAUYUJ010018837.1:748757-756257 GCA_963575745.1 Prorocentrum cordatum
TAGCATGTCCTGCATGTGCGGAGAATGTTAACATGCACTCCCCCTCGCATGACAGAAATCCCAAGCATTGCAGGTGCTGCGATAATGAAGACTACCATTGGGAATGTCCGAGCTGCATGGAGAACTACTGTCAGAACAAGCCTGGGCATGTGCAGACACCTCGCAAATGCACGTTTGCCAAACCCTGGAATCTGCTTGACAATCATGGACAGGCACCACTGGCTCCTGCCGAACCAGCAGCAGGACCAGTGCCACCGGCTCCTGTCGAACCGGCAGCAGGACCAGCACCGCCGATTCTTGCTGAACCAGCAGCACCACCACCCGAGGCGCAAGCCGCGCCGCCACTTACGCGGCTACGAGCACCAAGACCCCGCTCTAGAGCCGGACCCACGGCGGGCGCCAGCAGCCACGATATTACAGTAGGCAGACATGTTGCTGAACCTGCTGCAGGGCAACCTGCCTCGAGCGGAGCTGGGAGTTCGGATGATCACCTCCGACTGCCACAGGCCACAGGTTAGAGTCAGACGTGGCGGACAGCAAGGTGGAGATGCACCTCCTCCGCCACCAGCGGGTAACCCTGCTGCACGACCACGACGACCAGACTTGTCACGGTTCGATGTACAAATCAGTCTTCAAAGTTTACGAAGCCTTGACCCAAGCGTGGTGACACGCGAGCTGCGGAAGCTACACTTGCGTTGGTTCCATGCGACAGAACCTAAGATGAGACTCAGCTTAACCAAGATAGGTCTGGACAACGTCAGACTCAACCTGATCAAGGGTGTCTGCGACACATGTCGGGAGTGCAGGGCTTGGGGCAAGCCAGGGCATGCGGTTATGCCATCTACCGCGCTGCCTGGCAAGTCCCACGATAAGTGGAATGTGACCTGATGTTCTACAAACAAGAACACCATATATTTCATATCATTGATCTTTGCATTCGATATGCCATTGGAATTGAGATACCAGACAAAACGATGACCAGTATCCTAGATGCGTAACAACGACTCTGCGGAAGCAGTCCTGAGGGCAAGGGGCACTGAACTAAGGACGCGTGCGCGTGGACAACGCGCTACGACGATCGAAGCAAGAAATGACATATTGCGCCGTCTACTTCATGTCATGGAAACTGAACTCAACAGGTTAGACATACCTCTTGTGTTCACACGACTACTGCACGAGGTCTTGTTTGCTGCCAGCGCGTTCATCTTCTATAACGAGGTGTCTCCATGCAACGCCCTGTGTGGACGGCGACCAGCAATGTTCCCTGGCCTACCTGTCATGGATCACGAGCAGCCGACGGAAACGTCGGATCATTCTCGTGAACAGATGATACGCAAGGCCTGCATTGAAACTATCATACAGGCCACAGCAGTAGCCAAGACCAATCTTGCATTACGCACCAAGACAACTGTTACCGGTCAGCATCACTACGATGAAGGAGATTTAGTTGACAACCATCGCCCCGCAACCGCGAAGGACGACCGGGGAGGCTGGAATGGCCAATTCCCACTTGTCAGGAACGATCCCGAAAGGGGTCAAGTCATCATTCGAATGGGAAACCGCGATGTTCAGGTACAGTACGGCGACGCGCGAAATTCACTCTATATTGAAGCTTTAATAGCCAGAGAAATTGGCTCCGACAACACTGCATTGCGGACAGTGTTGACGTTCGTGTTCAGTTTACCTGCGGGAAGACCTGTGATGACATGTGGCTGTGTACCGAGCAAGAAGGGGACGCGCCAGATGACGAGCGCAAGCCGTTTATCTCCTAAGATACATCTAGCTTTACAGTACTTTACCAGAAAAATCTTCATTGAGAGTGTAATTTCGGTCAGGTTAGCGAAAAGTATCAATGAGCTACCTCCGGTTGCTTATGCTGACAGTTGCGCAGTGGTTCATTATGACCGGTGTGAATCCAGGATTTCACTAGTATGAAGCAGAAAGCAGCGCGCTGAACATTCACGATGTATCTGGATCAGCGCATTCGATAATCATCCAGTGCCTGAAGTCCACCAAACCTCAAGCAGGTTTTGACTAGGGCATGACAAGGTTTGAAGAATTGGCGGATGCACCGACACTGGATGGAACTGCAAGAGAAGCCTCAGAAGCCGAACCACCACATGAGGATGGACGGCTTCCCACGATTTATGAGGAAATGGAGGCTGATCTCGAGTCACACGTCATGGAAGTGCGGCATGCAGAATTACAAGATGAAAGGGAATTGCTGGAGGCAGCTCCACTAGACGACCTTTTCGCAATACCCACACAGATGGTTCCAGACCATAGTGTGCTGATCACTGTAGCTGAAGAACAGCGGGGGCACCTGCCTAAGTGGGGGCACCCACGCGACTCCGACACTGAGGAGACGTATCACGTCCGATTGTGCTCCGTGGTCGAAGACAGCAGCTACGGACTGGATTCAGACGAAAACGTACAATATGTCGAACTCTGCTTCGCGGCAGAAATGTGAAGGTAGTCCTGTCCGAACAACAGCACATGATACTAGACGCCGACCGTGTGACCACTGTGCGAGTATACGTCACCGCCGCTGCAAAGGGAGCTGCGGTCGCCAAGGAGGGCGACCTCTTCGCGAAGACTGACATCCAGGCGAATCCCGAGAAAGTGCCGAAGGCCCTCTACACCGAACTCACGACATGTATTGACAACAAGTGTTCCAAAATGCAAGACATCCAAAGCTACGAACATCATGACTTCGAGGTATGTGCACACTTGTAAGTTTGTGAAGAGCGAGAAGGGTGAGATGGAGCGTTCCATCAAATTACGCCCGGTGCTTCGAGGCCTCATGGACCTCGAAGCCTTCGACGTGGAAACCTGTTCGGGAACAGCGCGGCGGTCAAGCCAGAGACTACTCGCGAGCACGGCAGCGTGCAAGATGCAATGGGTCATTGCTTCCCTCGACATCAGCATGGCCTTCCTAAAAGGGTTGACCTACCAGGAACTCGCTGAAGCAACAGGTGAAACGGAACGGGTCGTGTGTTTTACTCTGCCGCCTGGGCCAGCCACGGTGCTTCGGACTCTCCCAGGATTCGAACGCTACGACGACTCAAAGCACTGGTTACAGTGCCTCAAACCAGGCACTGGCACCAAAGACGCACCCCGAGCTTTCTCGCTAAAGCTCAGAAGGACCACCAGAGGGTTTGGTCTCCGACCCACGTCCTACGACGAGGAGTTCGAGACGAGCAGCAACCTGCTTACGACCAAACATGTTGATGGTATCAATTTGACCGGTACTGATGGCACCATTGACAAATATGTCAAGTGCGTAGAGGAAACGTTTGGTAAGTGTAAACGCAACAAGCACACATGCACCAATTGTGCTGTGAGATATACCATGAATGAGGACGGCAAAGTTACCTTGGACCAAGACGAACACATCAAGCAGCTCCGTCCTATACAACATCCTGAACTTGCCGGTGCTGACGCTGACGCTCAGGCATCCAAGATGGTTTCAAACGTGTTCGTCAGCCTCAGAGGCGCGATGCCGTATGCATTAATCGCCCAGGTGTGGTTGATGGTGAATGTAGTATCTCTACAACGCGTCCAAGAACCGACAAATATACAAGTGCGACGACTGAACGCGATCACCAGGAAACTGCAGGCCTGTCCCAAGAAGATCGACTATCAGGCGATGGCCCCTTACGGGCGAGGTCGACCTGCACAGCGACTCAGGTTACGGACGCCTGAGTGGAGACGCCGATGACGACGTCAAGTGCTATGGTATTCGCGGGGCAAACCTGCTACGGCGTGGAAGCACGCCATCTGGTAAACCCGTCGTCCACTTGATCGACGCGCACTGCAAGTCTCACCGCTAGCAAATCCGCTCGAGCTATTGAGCAGAGACACTAGCAGCTGCCCATAATTTGGAGGACAGTTATCCCACGGTCGTGACTCTGCACGAGCTCCACGCAGGGCCGCTCAAACCCACTCAGTTGAAAGACATACTTGAGTTGGGTGGCCTGAGCATCAAGGTCACTTTGACCATAAATGCTGAGTCTGTGCTTATGTCTTTGCCAAACAAAGACTTGAAGAAGCCGACTGAGTGTACCCTTTTAGGACACATCAGTTGGATACTACAGATGATGGAGCGCGGAATCGTGCACAGTATTCAGTGGTGCGACACCCGCGATATGATTGCGGACGGTCACACCAAGGGGAGCATCGACAGGGAGATGCTCCTACAGTTCATGGGAGGTATACAGCCGTTCAAACATGACTTAAAGAGTCATACTCCCTATCGGGCTGGCCAGACATTTTGTTCTGCTGCCGCCTGAGGAGTATCTCTGTGTACAGAACAGTACAGGCAAGGCAACTTGCGTGTGGGTCCACCTTCCTTACGGCCCCGCCCTTTTGCTGTTCTGTTGAAGGTAGTAGCTGCTGCGCCTGCTGTATAGGGGCGGCGGACCCACGTCTCGTTTCCCTCCCCCCCCCCCCGACTCTAAAGTGAGTTGGGGTACATAGGGAGCGGACGCGAAAGTGTGCCCGCGGCCTCGTGGCTCAAGCGGCCGGCCGCCCAGATCTGACTACACCTCAGCGCGAGGTGTACTATTTGCAATTGATACCGAAATAGTGCTTGAGATGGCTCCCCCCATACTACTGGGAATATCGCTACTACGCTACAGCGGAGCGGCGAAGCTGTTGGTTGGGCTTCCCAACCCGATTCAAATTGAAGTACCCATCGTTGCGATGACATTGGCTGCTCCCGTGTACAACTTCTCTGGTTGGGACTCGCAGCGCCCACGAGGCTTTCATTTTGAGGGGGGTCCTCGCGACTGTAGTCGGGGCCATAGGCTCACCGTGGTGGGTCGTGTGGCTCATAGGGCTCATAGGGCCTTGGGCGCATATGTCGCATGGGGTTCACGAGGCTTCGGGCGCACATGGCTCATAGGGCTCATGGACATCATGGGGCACATCGTTATGCTTCGTGTTGCTTATGGTGCGTTGGGCGCATGTCGTTCCTAGGGTTCATACGACTCATAAGGCGCAAGGGCCTCTGGCTGCATGTAGCTCATATGGTTCATAGTGATCATCTCGGGGGCTCGTGTGGCTCATGGGGCTCGAGTGGCTGTGGGCGCATATTGCTCAGAGTGCTCATTGGGCTCACGAGGCTTGGGGCGCATATGGCTCATAGGGCTCACAGGGCTTGCAAGGCTCAAAGGGCTCGTTGGGTTTATGGGGCTCATAGGGCTCGCGGGGGTCGTAGGGTTCGTAGGGCTAAAAGGTCTCGCAGGGCTCAGGGGGCTCGTATGGTATCATAGGGCTCGCGGGGATCATAGGGTTCGTAGGGCTCATGCGGCCCATGGGTACGTAGGATTTATCGGGCTCGTTGGGGTCAGAGCGCCAGTAGGGCTCGCACGGCTGTTAAAGGCTTGTGTGGCTGATGGATGTGGGATGCGTACGGCCCACATGTATCATAAGGCTCACGGGGGTCATAGGGCGTCTCGGGCTCGCAGGTGAGACAGGGATCATGGGAGATCATTGGGCTGTTAGTGCTCATAGGGTTCGTAGGGCCCGTGCGGCTCACGGGTCTCTGAGAAGGTCCTGCAGCTCATAGGGCTCTGGGGAATCACAGGCTCGTGAGGCTCGTATGGCTCTTGGGATCTTCGGTTCATATAGGTCACAGGGTTCATATGGCCCGTAGGGCTCATGGGGCTTTGGGCGCATATGGTTCGTAGGGTATCCCAGGCTTCTATGGTTCATCTTGGGGGATCCTCTGGCTTGGTCCTCTGGCTTAGAGAGCTCATAAGGCTTTGGGCGCATCTGGCTAACAGGACTCACGGGGCTCATGGGCGCTGGCTCATGGGGCTCACAGGGCTCATGGAGCCGTGAGCGCTCACGGCTCATATGGTTGGTGGGGCTTATAGGTTTCATGTGGGTCATAGGGTTGATAGGGCTCTTAGGTGCCAAGGGCTCATTGGAGCTCGTGGTGTTCATGGGCTCATAATGCTCGCAGGGGTCATGAGGCTTCCGGCGCATATGGCTCATAGGATCGACGGGCTCGCAGGGTTCACAGGGCTTGTGGGGCGTCATGGGGCTCACAGTGGTCCTAGGGCTCATGGGGGACGTAGTTCTTCTATATACAGATCCATGTGTGTACACATGTACATCTATAAAAGACTGCGTTGACGCTACGCGCCAAGCACCTTGGTTCTTCAATCTTCGCATTTGTTGGCAATTGGCGTCATCTTTTGTGACCTTTGGAATTTTGTTCCGTTTGAGTCCCTTTACCAGCTCCTTATTTTCTCTCGCCCTCGATTTACATGCTCGTGCGACACCCGAATTTTTCTTCGGGTGCGTTGTGATTCGACTTTCGAGGCGGACCCGATGACGTGATGACGAGAACGCCACCTGTAGGCTCCGAAATATCGTTGAAGCAAGATCGCGTGCCCTCTTCGCTGGATCCTGCGCTGGCAGGTGCCTTAACGGTCTACGCGTCGGTTTTGACACTAGTTGGATCGTCCAGCCGTGAACGATCGCGCATTCCCGTTCGACACTTGCCGATTCCTGACCATTGGCCGCGTTCATTCTGAACGCCCGCGCCGGTGTTGCCGCCGCGTCGACACGAAGTACTAAACATACAGTTGTGGAGGAAGAGTTGTTTCTTGGGGGTCGTTTTCACCACTCCAGGATCTGTTTTTCAGGCCCTCCGGTTTGCACTGGCTTCTGGAGTCCGACGTTGACTCCAAACCTCCGAATAGTGCAGAAGCTCTAAGAAACCTAGCGGCTTCCAACGGCATGAAACCACCACACATATGAGCCATAGTAGACCCCGAAGGGTGAGGTGTTGAACTCTGGCGGTGGAAGTTCTGCGGCCTAAACGATGTGATGTGAGCGATGTTGTGGCGACCGTGTGGTGTGAACGATGCGGTGAACACTCTCCGGTATTAGTTATGTGGTGGTAAGGATGTGGTGTAAACGGTGTAATGCGGGCGATGTGGTGGGCACAAGACAGGTGGTATGATCAATTCGTTTGGGAACAGCGTTATGGAAGCGATGCGAAGAGAAAAAAAGTGTAAACTTATGCACGAGCGCCCAAAATGCTGCATGGGCGGGCACGTCTTGTGCGGAGGCTTCTCGTTGGAGACCTTCTTGCGGGCCTCACCAATGCCTTTCAAGTGCTTTGGGGACCTTTGGAGGCCTCCTGGGCGCCTTTCTGGGCCGTCTTGAGGCTCCTTTTGAAGCCTTTTCGGGCCGTCTTGGGTTGGGCCGTCTACGGGACTTCTTGGGTTCATCTTGGGCTCTCCCGGGGACCTCCTATGGCCCTCGTGGGTCTCTCTTGGGAGCCTCTGCGTCTAGGAGCAGTCTTGGGGCCCTCTTGGGCTGTCTTGAAGCCCTCTTGGGCGGCTGTCTTTGGGCGATCTCGGAGGCCTCTAGGGCCGTCGTGAACGCTGCTACGACACAGAACGCGACGATGCTGAATACGCACGTTTTTTCCAAGGGAATGTTGAGATTTGTGCCTCTTGGGGCCCTCCTGAAGGCCTC
>CAUYUJ010018837.1:761257-781257 GCA_963575745.1 Prorocentrum cordatum
GCTGGGCGCTCACAGTCAAACAACGGGTCGCCGTCAGTCGAAGGCCCTGATGCATGAATTTCACCTCAGCGGACAGCCATGACGTCTTTCCGCGGAGCTCTACAGCGGGGCCCCAGAGCTCCATCGAGTACGGAGGGCGTCGCCGGCAGTCTTCGGCATTCGAAGGCCAGGATGCGTGGATCCCACCTCAGCAGACAGCCGTGACGTCTCCCCGCGGAGCTCCTCCAGCGGGACCCCGGAGCTCCGTCGCTTACGGAGGGCGTGTTGCCGGCAGTGTTCTCCCCCCCTCCCCCCAAGCGAGGAGGCCACTGGGTGGCGTCCGGGGACGGTGCCGCCGCCCCTCCCCCCACACACACAGGAGCCCTCCTCGTCGTCCCCATCCTGCTTCTCATCCTCCTCCTCCCCCTCCTCCCTCCTCCTTCCTCCCTCCTCCTCCTCCTCCTTCCTCCTTCCTCCTTCCTCCTTCCTCCTCCTCCTCCTCCTCCTCCTCCTCCTCCTCCTCCTCCTCCTCCTCCCCCTTCCCTGCCCTCAGCGGAGCCTGTGAGCTCTTTCTCAGCACTTGCAGTGCCCAACCTGCAGGTGACGCCCCAGCTGCCGACTGCTCTGGCGGGCACGTGGCTGGCCACTGACACCGCGCCCGTCCCTGCCGACGCGAAGTTCGTGGACACCATCAAAGGCGAGTCTTGCAGGAGGAGGAAGACAAGGAGGAGCAGGGGGCGGAGAGGAGTGATACTGAGAACCAGGGTTGACGGGAAATCAGGGGAGGACTTTTGCGTTCACTGGGGTATATTTTCCCGCACGTTGCGGAGGGCCGAGCCCTCCAAGCAGCAGCCTCCCGCGGCAGGCACGGCGATAACGTCAGCAAATTATGTCAGATTGCGATGGTTACAATGGAGGGGAGGGGGAAGCGGAGAGGGAGGCAGAGGGAGAGAGAGAGAGAGAAAGACAGAGAGAGGATGAAAGAGAGAGAGAGAGAGAAAGAGAGAGAGGAAGAGAGAGAGAGAGAGAGAGCTACGTGTACATAATATACAGCGATTCACACGTAATTAGTAGAGGCATAGAGAGAGAAGTAGCGAGAATGAGAGTGGAGAGATGGCGAGGAAAGAGAGAAAGAGAGAGAGGGAGAGAGAGAGAAAGAGAGAGAGAGAGGGATATATTGTCAGATGGAGAGGGCGCGGGGGAGTGCGAGAGAGATGAAGCAACAACGAGTCGCAACGCGTGTCCGCTGGCGCGCGCCGCGGCCGCTGGTGCCGCGCACGCGGAGCCCTCGCGTGTTCGGGCGGGCGTAAAACGAGGGTTCGGGAGGCCTCCCCCCTCGGAGTGCGGCCACTACGGCGCACCACGGCGCACGACGACGACGACGACGACGACGACGACGACGACGAGACACCTCTCCCTCTCCACACCTCTGTGCTGGTGTCTGTCTGTCTGTCTGCACACCTCCTTCCCCCCCTCGCTCACTTCTCTTGCGGCACCTCATCGTCCCAGCCCGCGTCGCGGCGAGACGAGCTAGGGACCACGGTGGACGGAGGGGCGGCCTGGACCCACCCGTGGCAACGGAGAGCCACCTCACAGAGCAGAATGCGCCTACGCCCCAGACCCCCTCGGGTCGTGAAATAAATCACGACGGAAGGTTTTTGGCTACTCTTGGCTTCTTGGGGACCTTACCGGGCCTCGAGACCGTCAAACAAGGATTCGGGATGAAGAACTGGTCCGGGGGAGCGGATCGAGACCTCAGGGGGTCGACGTCATGAAAGAGTCGTGGCGTTCGGGGTTTGGGGCCAGGTCCCCCAGCGCAGGCCCTGAAGCGACCCGAGGCCCGGCGGCTGCGCAGGCGGTCGGGGCTCTGCGGACCACGACCTCGCGGAGGACGCAGGGGATATGCTGGCCGCGGCCGTGATGGCGGCGAGCAGTGCCTGAACCTGGGTGACGATGGAGCATTGCGAATGTCGCGCGGCTTCCAAGGCCGCCCGAGGGTGCGCCAGTCTGTGTTGCGCGTCCGTGAGACGGGCGATGCCTGCCTAGTAAGTCTTTTGGGTCCAGGGCCTACTGAGGAGATAGGATATATCTCTCGAACAGGAGAAGCAGGAAACACTGGACGGGAAAATGGCAGTAGACGAAGAGAGAGAGAGAGAGAGAGGGACAACAACAAATCAACCAAACATGAGACGAGCTCAGGGATGTGGGAAGGAGATGAGTGACCAACAGTGGCGCAAGAGCATGCGAAACCGATGCCCCAAGCCCCCGCAAGAAGTGTTCGGGAGTGTTTTTTTATTTTTTCCAAGCCCCAAAAGGCTCCTGTGTGGAGGTGGGTCCTCCATTTGAATTCGCAGCGCCGCGCGTCTCACACACTCCTCCTTCCCCTCCTCTCGCTCTCCGTGCCCCTGCTCTCCGCGGATGCATTTCGGCGCACTCTGCAAGAGGACCGTACCCTCGTATGGAGCTGCATCGACGGCCCCAGGCGGACAGTACGCATGGCGTGCGTGGGTCCAGTTCAGCATCACGGGGATCGTGTCCTCATATGGAGCTTGATCTGCGGCCTCAGTAAGATAGTCCGCATGGCGTGCGCGGTCCATTTCCGGCACACCACTATTTTGGATCGTGCCCCCAAATGGAGCTCCACCTACGGCCCCAGTGGGAAGGCCTGAACGGCGTACGCGGGTCCACTTCGGCACGCCGTTCATACGTAGGCTCATTCATACTCAGCCGCTGTAAGTCAGACTCGCTCACACTCATATCAGACCCACTACACACGAACGCTCAGGCAGGAATACGCTAGGCAGTTGTTGCACTTACGGTGGTCTCCGCGTCCAGTACATTGTTTTTTCTTGTTTCTGAGGCGGGGGGGAGGGGGCGCATCTTGTCTCCGTGCCCCTAAATATCGGAAAGGGCAGTTGCATTTCGAGTCTGCCCTCTGCCCCTGCACCTCGTCACCATCTGACATCATTTGCCCCCCCCCCCCCGCACGGTGCAGCGAGAGAGACCACGTGGCCAGGAAAGTCAGGAGTCCAGCGGTAGAGAAAAGGCGGAAAGGAGGAGGAGGAGGATTCGCATGACCAGTCTATGGGAGAGGTTTGGGGGAAGGGAGAGGGTGCTGCTGCCCAGTACCTCCCTCCTCCTCCCGTTCCGCCCCCCTCGCCCTCCGCCCTCCAGCTCTTCCCGCTCTCGTGCCCCGCCTCTCCTGGGCCTGCGACCGCTCACGGGGGCAGCGGGGTGGGGACGCCACGGCATCTCGCAGTGCGGGGGGGTCCACGGGGCCCTTTTCCCGACGCGGGTTTGGGTGCCACTTGCCCCATGCAGCACTTGGAGGCCGATGACAGTTTCAAGATGGCGGCCTCGCCATCGCTGCTAGCCCTGGAGGGGGGGGGATCGATGCGCTACCAGCATCGTTTCGCATCGTGTTGGGATGTTCCCTGGCACGGGGCCAACAGCCGAGGAGCCGTTGTAGGACGCGGGAGGGAACTGAATTGCGGAGCTGATTCAGAATGTTTGTGCGATTGCGTCGCGCACAAGTGCTTCCGATGTGGATCCATAGACAAGCCAATTGAAACACCAACCACTGATTGTTCTTATCGTCGCGTTGGGCAAGAGGGTCCTGAGCGAGGATCCTCGTCTTTGGCATCGCCAGTGGGAGCGCGCTGCTGGGAGCCTTCCTCTTGTTACGATCCTGGAGCTTGTCCCTACCCATGCGATTGACATCGCCCTATCTGAAGAATTCCCTCAGTTTCTGAGGGCGCACCCCCAAGATTGTCATCGCCTCTGGGCTTGTCAATCTTAGTGGCAGGGTTAAGCACGAGGCTTGTCGGCGTTCTCGTCGCAATCGTCTTCGTCAGCGTCGTCGGCGACGACAACGACGGCGACGACGACGACGACGACGGCAGAGGCCTGAGCGGTGTCCGCCGCGGGGAATTCATGATTTTCCACGTGTTGATGGGGTCCCGATCCGGCAATGAGCCCGCGCCAAAAATTCATCGTTTCCCAGGATTGGGGGTGGGGTTACTCGAGCCCCTTCTGGGTTGTCTTGTGGCCGAAAAGACCCAGCTGCCCGAAGCTGGGCGCCTTGTCGGCCGCCCGCGGCCTGTGGCCCTGCGAGGCCTCTTCCCGAAGACCTGCGACGTGCCCCAGTGCACGCTCGGCTCTGGGGCGCCCGTCACGGGCAAGGACCTGAAGGCGCGGCCAGCCCGGCCCCCTGTCGGCGGCGAGCGGGGGCGGGGGCACGAGAGAAGGAGAAGGCCGTCTCAAAAGGCGGCGGGGCTTCACAGATGGCCTCTGGCCTTCTGATAGGCTGTCTGTGTCTCCGGAGAAGGCGGGGTAAGACTTCTCCGAAGGCCCGCGGCCTTCCGAGCCTTCGGAGAGCGCCTTCTCTCTCTCACTCTCCCCCCGGGGCTCGCCGCCGACCCCAGATTTGGGCACCCCCAGGACCAGAGCACGGGATGCTTCGCTGTCACCCTTCCTGCCACGTCTCGTTGGGGAAGTGGGGGCCCCCGACGTCGGCTTACGCCGCCACTGTCTGAAAAATGGCTGCAGGATACGGTCGAGCATATAGTTGACAAACCTCCCGAAAGGCAGGGACAGCGTTTATTGGCCAGTTTGCCGGAAAGCTGGCCCAGTGTTTTGAGCGCGTTCGCCCCTCCTGCGTTCACAGACGAACCTGGCGCAAGTTTGCTCCAAGAAGCCTCCGGGAAGCTGACCCAGGTTTCTTAGATGGTGCGTTTCTTGATCAGATCCTCTGTTGTGAACATCCACCGCCGCCAGACCCCATCCAACCATCCAACTCGGCGCGGCCCGTCTTCCGCCCCTCCCCGCCAGAACCCCACCACTCCAATGCTTAGGCGCGGACTCTTTGTGGTGTCAATCCTGGCACTGTTCCTCCGAAGCAGTGGTTCCTCGACCAAAGAAATCTGCCCCTGGGGACGAGTTCTATATTTCTGATGGGTTTCGCTGATCGAGAAATGTTCCGTCGTGCCTCTGTGTTCTTGAGCGGCCCAAGCAGGAGGATCAGAATGGGTTCTGAACAGGATTCTTCATACAAATCGCCGTAGGCTTCGCCCGTCTCAGACGAGAAGCACCTGCGGGTCGGGCGATTCGGCTCGGGGGAGGAGTGGAAGATGGATGATGATGATGATGATGATGATGATGATGATGATGATGATGATGATGATGATGATGATGATGATGATGATGATGATGATGATGATGCTGATGCTGATGATGATGATGAGGAGGAGGAGGAGGAGGAGGAGGAGGAGGAGGAGGAGGGAGCAGGAGGATGGGGGAGGGGGAGCGGAGGTGCAGCAGGAGAAAACGAAATGGGAGGAGAAGGAGATTAGAAGAACAGGAAAAGGAGGGAAGGAAGAGAGAATAGGAGAGGAGGAGGAGGAGGACGAGGATGAGGAGGATGAGGGGAGGCGGAGGTGGTGGGGGCGATAGGAGAGGAGGAGGGTTGAGGAGATGAGAACAGGGAAGGAGGAACACGAGTCCGGGGAGGGAGGAGGATGGGGGGAGGAGACGAGAGGAATGATGGGGGTGGGAGGAAAATGGAGGTGTGAGGAGGAGGAAGAGGCGGCGGAGGGAAGGGAGGATGAGGAGGAGATGAAGCAGGGAGGAGGAGAATCAGGAGGAGATCGGAGGGAGGAACAGGAGGACGCGGGCGCCCGCAACCTCCACGAGGGGAGAGGGAGGCTCGGAGTGGGAGTGGATCATCCACCTAGATGCACGAAAAGGGCGCCAATACCGATCGAGGAGAGCACGCCCACGACCCTGGCAGACAGGTGCCCTGCAGACGGGTGCACCTGCCAGTCGGGGGTGGAGAAGGATGGAGAATGGAATGGCTTGGACCATGGCTGCATTCTTTGAAGGCGGTGGACCCCCCTGGCGGCGCCTCGTGCGCCAGACGCGGTCCAGCAGGTGCGAACCATGGCTGCTTTTTCGGGGGTGATGCCAGTGTCCCCATGAGTCCAAGACCACTGCCCAGCCTCCGACGTTGCGAATTTTTCACCATCATCTTTTGGTGTTGGGTCTTCGGTTTGAAGAGACACCGCCTCTGCCACTCACTCCTTCCTCCTTCCTCCTCCTCCCCCTCCCATCCCTTGCCTCTGCCCTGAGCATGTTTCGGTTTCGGCACACATTGCGGCGCACCCCGCACATGTTTCGTGGCCCCTCAAAGGGAGCTCCACCGAAGGCCCCAGTGGTTGTGTTCGCATGGCGCCATTGCGCCCACTTCGGCACACCCCTCACACGTTTCGTGGCCCCGTACGGAGCTCCACCGAAGGCCCCAGTGGCTGCGTTCGTATGGTAACACCGCGCCCACTTCGGCATGCCCCTCACACGTTTCGTGGTCGGGAGCTCCACCGAATGTCCCAGTGGCTACGTTCGCATGGCACCTTCGTGCACATGTCCGCACACCCCTCGCACGTTTCGTGGCCTCATAGAGAGCTCCACCGAAGGCCCCAGTGGCTACGTTCGCATGGCACCACCGCGCGCGTTCCGGCACACCGCTGAAGCGTTTCGTGGCCCCGTGGGGAGCTCCACCGAAGGCAGGCCCCAGTCGCGACGTTTGCATGGCACCACTGCGCCCATGTCGGCACACCTCTCAATCGTTTCGTGGCCGCGTTGGGAGCTCTACCGAAATCGGAACCCACAACGCGGTACACACAATTGCATTTGGTTGGGTCTCTCGACAGCAAGATGTTCGCAACGTGGTCTCCAGAAGATCCGTGACCCCTCCCCGGGTCCAGCCTTGTACACCGAGGCGGGGTATAGTCAACCCGCATAGGAAGGATGGGAAACTTTCCCAAGAGGACCCTTGCATCCTGGCCTCCTCGGTACATTGTTTGCCACTTTCGTTGGCCGCGCCTCGCTCGAGAAGCTTCCAATTGGGCGTCCAAGGCCCTTGCATCCTTACCGCGCATCCTTAATGATACGGGCCGACTGTAGCGTCTCACAGGGGCCGATCACTGGCAGTCAGTTCCCGTCGTGCTTTCTTGCTTACTCGACGCGAGGGGGTCTCGTGTCACGGGGCACCGGCACGGAGGTGGTGCTCGATCGGTACCGGCGCTCTTGTTGCCTCGTCGAGCGAGAGAGCGGGCACCGCCCCCGATGCATCTGCCCCGGCAGCGCGTTCTTCTCGAGAGCAGCAGGTGAGGAGGCGGCGGGGGTACCACGAGCAGGTGCTGATAGGAGCCGGGTGGTCTGAGCAGGGGGGCAGGTGAACAGGAGCCAGGGCTGCACCCACGCGAGCAGAAGCCACATGATCAGGGCGCAACAGGGGGGGAGGAGGAGCAGGAGGTGGAGGAGGAGGAGGAGGAGGAAGATAATGGAATGTGTTTCTAACGTCTTGGCATGTGTTAGAGCGTCCAGACGCCTTCTGGAAGCTTCCGGAGACCACTGCAGAGATACCTCCAGGGACCTGTGCGGCTCCAATGGAGGAGCGTGGTAAGACCCTCCTTGACCAGGCCAGAGCCCCCTCGTGCCGATGCCATCCCAGGGATATTTGGGGATAAGTTTGCCTTGGAGCAGGGGGTTCGAGACACGGGCCAAGATGTAGTGATAGTATCAAAAGCAGCTGTGATGGGTGTGAGGCACGACTGCTGTGAGCGCGAAATCATTACGCTCATCATGCTTCCGTCGCATCTGCCTTCGTATGTCCCTTTTCGCCCGCCGCGGGGAGGTGGGCGTCGTGCTGAGTGGCGGCCAGGCACGCGCTTGGAGATGCCAAAGCTGTGCGGGTGACTCGGAGGTGATGGCGGGGAGGAAGAGCGCAAGAGGGGAACACTACATGTGCCCAGGGGCGCCGAGGGTTCATGTCTTCGGCGAAGCTCCTTGGCAATACGTGCAATGCCTGCCCCTGGGCTATTAGCCCCAGCCGTCGCCTCCCGGTGACAAAGAGGAGTCGGCTGGGTGAGACACAATCGAGAGGACCTCAGGGGAACGCTGGGCCGGGAACCAGACGAGGCCCCTCCCCCCTAGCGCCGTCCGCGGGGGTTCAGAATCCGGGCGGCAGGGGCGTAGCGTGCCATTCCGTTGGTTTGATTGTCGCATCCATTGAAGGATGTGTAGTTGTTCGCCGATGTCGTTGATGTTCGTCGCCCTGGCCGAAGCACTTGGCATGGCCCCCCTCTACTGTTCTCTGAAGACCACCAACCGTCGGCAGTCTGCGGCCATTATGCTCGTAGCCATGGTTATGGGATACTCCCCCACACAGACGCAATGTATTGTTCTGTTTGCGTGACTATTGGTAATCCTTTGCCCGTAGCGTTCGTGACCGCGTTTGCTATCCAGCCCCCCTTTGCCAGAGTTTACAACAGTCAAGGAGTCCAGCTCCACACCAGTACGTAGTTATGTTCTGGATAGCCAGCACAACTCGCCATCGCCAGTTGGTGGATGGATACCTAAGACTTGATTGCTGGCTTTGTCGATTTACAACTCTCAGCTGGGAGTTCAAGAAAGGGCCACTGGTACCCCGTGCTTATCAGCCAGCAGCCATGTGTCAAATAAGCGTATGTCACATTTTCGGGCTATGGTGAGTCCCGGGCGGTTCTTTCTGGTGTCCTGATGAGCGAGTTGCCAGATTTCGTGTCTCGCGAAACCAACACCGCGAGTGGGGTTATGAAATGCCCGCGGCTCAGACAAAGGCCTCGGGATTTGTGGACGGAACTCTGGATACGGCACCGAATTATCCTGAGAACCTGCACGCTGGGACGAAGCCGGAGGAGGGGAAGAGAGGTTGAAGGAACAGATGAGGTAAGTTCGAGCAGACGCGCCGGTTGGTTAGAAGGAGAAACTAGAGGGGAACTCACTGATGGGAAGAATGAGCGTAGAAGGAGAGGGAATGTAACAGGGTGGGAAAAGAGAGAGAGAGAGAAGACACAGGAACAAAGACAGAAACATTGACAGAGACAGGCTGAGAGAGATGGAAGATATGGGGAGAACGAGATGAGGGAACGAGGGGAGGTTAGGCAAGGGTGACAGGTGCTCGTTTTGTTTGTGTTGTTCGACTTGTAGTTGTTTGGTCGTGTGGCCACCGGTTAGGCCCCGGGCGGGCACAACGTCGTTGCGGGGATCTACGACGCCGTTAGACGCACCGGGCCCAACTCCGAGTGCTACGGCTTCCTGGACGGTCCCCACGGCATCTTCTCCGGCAACGTGGGGAGCTCTAGCAGCGGCGGCCCCTGAGGGGGACACGGGCGCGGGAAAGGTCGATATTTCATCGGCCCTTCTCGCAGAGAGGCCAATGCTCTGTATAGGGCAACACTGTTATCTAGATGAGCAGATTCTGGAAGTTGGGCTGCGTTGAAAAATGGTTTGCCAGTTTGGGTTTCCTTTGTTTTGTGCCTACACGTGTCTTCGTGCTGCTTGCTTTTGCGTGGCCTACCGAACTCTTCAGTTGGTCGTGTGTTTGCTTTGTGTGACCACTTCCCGAGCTCACTTTCCGTAAAGGGGTCCCTGATTCCTCTGTGGAAGAGGTCCGTTGGCCAGGTCGCTCTAGGCAGCCCGTTCCCTACATGAACAGCTTGCGCGAGCCGGTCTTCCCGTGTGATTTTCGATTTGATTTGTTACCAAGTTACCAACTCTCCTGTGTTTGGGGTTTTCGCTTTGAATCGCAGCGCCGCGCTCCACCTCATCCTCACCTCCTCCCCCTCCTCTCCTCTTCCGCCGCGCTCCTACCTCCACTTCTTCCTCATCCTGCTCTTCATCCTCTCCAACACCACCTTCATCACCACCATCATCACCACCACCACCATCATCATCACCATGCTCATTACCAATGTCATAATCACCGTCATCATCACCACAATCAGCATCATCATCATCATCATCATCATCATCATCATCATCATCATCATCATCGACAACATCATCATCATCATCATCATCATCATCATCATCATCGTCATCATCATCATCATCATCATCATCATCATCGTCGTCAGCATCATAACCATCGTCATCACCATCATCATCATCATCATCGCCATCGTCATCGTCGTCGTCATCAGCGTCATCATCACCATTGTCATAGACATACGCATCAACATCATTATCAGCATCATCACCATCATCATCATCAGTATTTTCATCATCGCCATCACCATTGTCATCATCGGCAGCAGTGTCATCATCATATCATTCTCACCAGCACAAGTGCCATCATCATTAGCATCATCATCCTCACCATCGCTATCATCACCACCACCACCACCATCATCATCATCATCATCATCATCGACAACATCATCATCATCATCATCATCATCGTCATCATCATCATCATCATAATCGTCGTCAGCATCATAACCATCGTCATCACCATCATCATCATCATCATCGCCATCGTCATCGTCGTCGTCATCAGCGTCATCATCACCATTGTCATAGACATACGCATCAACATCATTATCAGCATCATCACCATCATCATCATCAGTATTTTCATCATCGCCATCACCATTGTCATCATCGGCAGCAGTGTCATCATCATATCATTCTCACCAGCACAAGTGCCATCATCATTAGCATCATCATCCTCACCATCGCTATCATCACCACCACCATCATCATCATCATTATTAGCATCATCCTCATCATCATGGTGGCGCCATTTTGGCTCAAGCGGCGGCATGGGCTGGGGCTCGCAGCTGCCATCTGTTTCACGACTCTGCCTCCTAGCGCTTGCTGTCGATGGGCTCGCGCAGCCGCTCGCGCGAGCCAGTACCACTGCCAGCAGCCATGGGCGGACCCACGATGATGATGCACTTCAGGGAAATGCTGCGCTCGGAGACCAAGGAACCGATGGCGAAAGATTTCGCGGACGTGAAGACGTCCATCGACAATGTACGCAGGGACGTCGAGAGACACGAGGGGCGCCTCAACAGCATGGAGCAGGATATCAAGGACTTACGAAAGGGACCTTCGGCGGCTCCCTCATCCACCGCGGCTTCCTCGGTCGGGCATCCGCTACGCTTCTCGGGGGTCGAAGGCGCGTCGGCACAGCCGGCCGCGTCGGGGCCGAAGAGGGCTTGCGACAAGATATGTGTGACTATTCGCGGCTGGGATCGGGACACACCCCGCGACACCACCCTGAACGAAACTCGTGCGCTCGCCGACGCCATTCCCGACAAAGCAGAGGATGGGGTGTTCGTCCCGCTCAAGCGTGCCAGTTTCCCGGAGGTCAGTTTCACGAGTTCGGGGCGCATGTGGGCCTGGGTACGTTCGATGAAAGGGAAGCAGATCACTATGCCGCAGCCACATCACCTGGGTCGTCGCTTGTGGTTCTCTGTGGAGAAGCCCTTGGGGGAAATTCGGCTGGCCATGATGATCACACGTGCGAAGAAGGAGATGACCGACAACCTCGGCGTGCAGGCGGCGGACCTCGAGCTGGACTACATTCGAGGCATCATCTGGTGGAAGCACAGGTTCGGCGAGATGGTGAAGACCACGGGCCCCATGAGCTTCAAGGGGCACGTCGCGGTCGACATCAGCGCCCACAGGGGCGCGCACCTCAGCCTGGTCGAGTTCCAGGCCAAGGTCAACGCGGGCCAATGACTGGACAAGGAGAGGACTCTGGAGGAGTCCGAGGAGCAGATGTGCTTCCAGCTCATCAGCTGGAACGCTCAGGGCATTGCGAAGCATGGCGCCGAGTACTTTGCAGCGACGCTGCGCCAGCAGCACGACCACGACGTGGCCATCCACCAGGAGGTCGGCTACTGAGGCAAGACCACGAGGCTGGAGGTCGGCGAGGGCGACCTCTACCTGGTCACACCGCGGGTCGATGGGGCAAAAGCAGATGGGGCTGCTGGTGCGCTCTCGGGCTCGGCTTCTTCCACGAGGATATTTGCTGCCATGGGGGCGCTCGGCGGCGCACCTATTTCGCATCCGCAAGAAGGGCTATTGGATAGTATACAGTCACCTTTTTCCCGGGCGCTCCCTCAGGCAGTGCGAGGACTCCATGTAGGAGCTCTCCGACCTGATCATGATGGCACCGCCTGGGGCGTACCCGATCGTGGGCGTGGACGCGCCGGCGGCCTTGCCCCCCCCCCCCCCCCCCCGCAGGCGGACGAGGAGCGCTGGGTCGGGGACTTCCTAGTCGGTCAGCGCACGCCTCGCGCCGAGATTTTGACGAGACTTCTCATGCAGCGCGACCTGGCGGCGGCGAACACGTTTACTGCGGCGGCCAGCGGGCCCACCTGCCACTGCGATTTCGAGCACCCGCCAGCCCAGGTCGACTATGTCCTGATGCCCGCTCGCGACATCTGGAAGGTCACCACCACGCTCGAGGAGATCACCGACAGCGCGCAATCCGACCACTCGGCCATCAAGCTGGAGTTCACCCTTGGCACCAGGAGACGCCATATCTGGAACGGAGGTCGTGCGCCTATGATGGGCTGGACCTGCCTCGACAACCGCTTCCAGCGCTGGAGCCACAGCGCCTGCTGCGCCGACCACAACCCAGCGCCGATCAGCAGCGCACCTGGCTGCCGCTGCCCGCGGCAGGGGGGCCCGCCTGCGAGGAAGGTCCCCAAGCTCCCCGAGGGCCACGAGCTCACGCCGACGCTGCGGATGTTAGAAGCGCGTCGGCGGGTCACCCGCGACCACATTCAGCGCGCGATCCACGGCAAGGATGTCATCAGGACCCGCAGGAAGATTTGGACCGCGAGCAGGGCCGTGCAGCGCTGCCTTCGCGAGGCTGGCAATCCCCAGGTACGAGCGCCTCGCCGAGCTCAGCCTGGCCCGACCCAAGACTGGCTGATGAGCACGGAGGGGGGATCGAAGACGACCCGCTGCGGATCGAGGAGCTCCTGGAGCGCGAGTACGGCAACACCTTCAGGGCCAGCGACGGGGAGGAGCCCGTCGGGGTCTCCGCCCACCCCGCCCACTGCGCGACGGGGGATGCACTCGACATCCCGCCCTTCTCGCCAGAGATGCCCCGCGAGGCTCTGTGCGACATGAAGGCCATGAGGGCACCTGGCGTGGGCGGGGCGGTCGCCGAGGCCCCGCAGGCCCTCGACTCGGGCTTCCTCGCCTCGCCCGCGGCCGTCTTCGAGAACCGCTTCCGCGGGGTGCCCGAATATGCCGGGGGCCAAGCCTGGTCGAAGCACATCGCCCAGCTCATGGAGAAGAAGAAGGGGAGACAAGCACGCGCTCAATGGATACTGGCCGATCACGCTCCTGACTACCTTCGAGAAGCTCTAATCGGTTGGCCGATCAAGAAGTTCGCCATCAAATTGACCCCGCGGAGCCCACAGTGCGCCTATCGGAAGTTCCACCAATCGATGGACGTGATCTTCAGCATGCGCATGCTGGCGGAGAAGGCCCGCGAGTGGAACCGACCCGTCTTCATCATGGGCGGCGATGTCGAGGCGGCATTCGACCGAGTCTCGCACCGCTCGGCCGAGGAGACGCTGGGAAGAAGGGCTGCGCCGAGGCCCGTGATCCTAGCCATCATGAGGGGATTAAAGGCTTCGGCGGTGATCAAGATGGGCTCGGTCCAGACGCAACCAGCACCTCGGACTCGCGGCATTCGACGTTGAGATCCAGCCAGCACGATCTTCTTCAATCTCGTGCTGGAGGTTGCCTGGGAAGAGTTCCCGGGCGAATGCTGGGCGCGCGGCTGGAGCTACGAGTTCCCAGGCGAGGCGACGCTGTGCGAGGCGGGACTTCTCTACGCCGACAGCTTCTGGCTGTTTGCGGGCGCGGCCGAGTCGCTGCGCCAGATGACGATGGCCTGGCGGCGCAGCCTGCGAGCTCGCGGCTGGCACGCACCTCCCTCGGGTTTGCCCTGGGGCACGACGGCGCAACCAGATGAGGGTCGAGGACGGTGCCCTGACGCGCGCGCCTCGTGCCGAGGGTTTTCCATGCCTCGGCTCGATTTGCACTTTCGATGGGAGGTCTTGGAAGGACGCGCAGTACAGGGTAGCTCGTGCTTGGAAAGCCTTTTCCGTTCTCAAGATGTCTCTGCCTGGGCGCGCCTGCCGCTGACAGGCCGCGAAGCTGCTCGAGCATGCAATCAGACCTGCCTTGCTCTACGGGTCAGGATCGCGGCGCCCCGCGGTCATGGACCTCAATCTAATTCGAGCCACGCGCCGCAAAATATTCTCTCAGCTGATTTGCACACAGAGATGGAAGGAGGAGACGCCAGAGGATTTCTGTCGCCGCCGATGGCGCCGCGTCTCTGCCGCCCCCCAGTCCCACGCGACATGAGACTTAGACGTGAACCTGAGCTGGACACCTAGCCCGCCAGGCCGCCCTGCCAGACGCCACACCCGCCCAGCTTGTGCCTGTCCATCTGCCACAGTGGCGCAGCATGGCCTGGCTCCAGAGAATGAAACGCGAGCACGGATCCCAGACGCACGGCCGCAAGTTCAAGGCCTGGCGATGGGAGATGGACCTCGCCCGACTGCTCGGTTCCGAGTGGCTCGCGGGTGCAGGCCAGCGCAGCAAGGTGGAACGGCTCGCTCGCGTTCGCCCGCTCGCACGCCAGCTGCGCCGACCTTAATCTTCTCGTGCCTCACGCGAGGCGCTTTTGCATGACGTTTCTTTCAGCGACTCGACGTGCCGCCTCAGGCGCAGGGGAGACCTTGAGGGCACGGTGCAAAGTGCAGCATGTCGGCGCACCCCGCACACGCGGCGATATAGGGAGCTCCACCGGCGGCGCCAGTGGCAGGGTTCGCATTGAGGCTTCGGTCCGTTTTCGGCGCGCCCGTCACAAGTTTCGCAGCCCCATAGGGAACTCCTCCGAAGGCCTCAGTCGCAGGGTTCGCATGGCGCCTCGGGCCCACTTTGGCGTGCCCCGCAGTCGTTCCGTTGCCCCGCAGGGCGCTCCACCGAAGGCTCCAGTGCCAGGGTTCGTATGGCGCCTCACATGGTTCGTGACCCCATTGGGAGCTCCACCGGAGGACCCAGTGGCAGGGTTCGCTTGGCGCCACCGCGCGCATGTCGTCACACCCCTTACACGTTTCGTGGCCCCTTAAGGAGCTCCACCGAAGGCCCATGTGGCATGGTTCGCATGGCGCCACCGCGCCCGTTTCGGCACACCCCTCACACGCTTCGTGGTCCCATAGGAAGCTCCACCGAAGGCTCTAGCGACTGCGTCCGTTTGGTGGCTCGGGTCCGTTTCGGCGCACCCCCTCACACGCTCCGTAGCTTCATAAGGAGCTGCACCGAACGCCCCAGTGGCAGGGCTCGCATTGTGAATCGGGTGCATTTCGGCAAACCCCTCACAGGCTTCGTCGCACCATAGGGAGCTGTGGCAGGGTCTGCATGGTGGCTCGCGTCCACTTCGGCACATCCCTCATGCGTTCCGTGGGCCCATAATGAGCTCTTCCGAAGCCCCCAGTGGCAGGTTTCGCATGGCGGCACGGGTCCGCTTCGGCACACCCCTCACATGGTTCGTGACCCATGGGGAACTCCACCGAAGGCCACAGTGGCAGGGTTCGCATGGTGACTCGGGTCCAGTTTGGTTCACCCCTGACACGTTTCCTGGGTCCAGTTTGGCGCACCCCTCACACGCTCCGCCGCCCCAGAAGGGGAACTCCACCGAATGCCTGGCATGGTTCGCGTTGTGACCTGGGTCCGGTGTGGCGCACCCCTCACACGCTCCGTCGCCCCAGGAGGAACTTCATCGAATGCTCCTGTGGCAGGGTTCGCATGGTGATTCGGACCCATGCTGGCACACTCCTCATACGTTCCGTGGCCCCATGGGAGGTCCCAGGGGCTGCGTCCGCATGGTGTTGCCTCGCCTACCTCGCTTCGCCCTGTTCATGTTTCAAGCGCTCAGAGGTGCGAGGTCTCGCTCAACGTGCTCTTCTCTTTGCGAGCAAGTTCCGTTGCACCATAGGGAGCTCCACCGAAGGTCCCAGTGGCTGCGTCTGCATGGTGATTCGGGCCCGTTTTGGCACACCCCTTGTACGTTTCGTGGCGCCCTTAGGGAGGTCCACCGGAGGCCCCATTGTTTGCGTTCGCATGGCGTCACCTCGATCATTTCGCATCGTTCCGTTCACGTTTCGCGAAGCGCTCAGGGGTGCTAGGGCTCCCCCAATGTGCTCTTCTGTTTTTAGCCGTCTTGTTCACAGTCTTCACTCGCGTGTAAAGGGTTGAATTCTTTGCCAGACTAATGCTGCATTTCGTTGAGTCGCACTTCATTTCGGTGGCCTGCATTGAACCCATTGCATTGCATTGCATTGCCCTGCCCTGCGCTCGGAGCATCGCACTGCATGCGGATTGTTTTTGCATTGCTAGTGCGTTGCATTGCGTTGCTGTGCAGCGCAGCGCAGTGCGTTTAGTTTGCGTATCGAGTTGGCTGACAGTGGTTTGTGCTGCAGCATTTGCGTTGCGATGCAGTTAGTTGCCCGCACGTCGTAGATATGATTGCTGCCACCTCATGTTACTTGACAGGCGTCCTGCGTCCTGAACTATATCTGAGCAGCTGATATTGGGACGACCATCTTGAACGGTTCCACATTCCGTTTACAGCATTGCATTCACATGGCATTAAATTATTGTTGTCGGTTGCGCCAATCAGGAACCGTCTTGTTGAGAAACTATGCCTTGGAACGTTGTGCTGAGGCTGCATGCAGGGAATCCATCGCTTATAGATTTGTGGCAGTGTCCCTGAAGAGTAACTCCAGACTCTAGCGAGCTCCGTGCTTCGCACAGGCGGCGAGAATGTCCCCTCACCCTGGCCACCCGCAGGGACGCAAAGGTATGTATTTCCTTTGCTTGCCTCGCGAAATGGGCCGCAAGGGGGCCCTTCTCCAGGGCGGCGGCGCGAGGTCGCGAAGATAACCGCGCGTCGCGCGCGCGCATCGCTGGGCGCGAAGTGCGAAGGTGTGTGAGCCGCTCGGGAAAGGGCCTCGCCCTCGAGGTTCGAAAGGGTTGGCATCTCTTCCTCGGCGGAAGGCCCGCGGAGGCCGGCGGGAGGGAAGCGAGGGCGGCTGCGCCGGCACGGAAGCCGGCGGAAGGCTGGCGGGAGCCAGAGGAGGTAGGAGATACTCAGAGCCCCGAATCATCAGGGGTAACTCGGGTCAGGGGTAACTCGGGTTCCTTTTTCGGGAATCCGAACCCGACTTACCCCGGACCCGAGTTACCCCGGATAACTCGGGCGTCCAGAGCCCCGAATCATCAGGGGTAATTCGGGTCAGGGATAACTCGGGTTCCTTTTTCGGGAATCCAAACCCGAGTTACCCCGGACCCGAGTTACCCCGGATAACTCGGGCGCCCAAAGCCAGAGGAGGTAAGAGATACGCCCCTGAGAGATCGCAGCGATTGTAGGTTCAGGGTTTCCGGACTCGGCCATGTGCGAGAGGCGTTCCAGAAAGGGCCTTGCCTTCGAGGACCGACGGAGTTGTCATCTCTTCCGCGGCGGAAGGTCGGCGAAAACTGGCGGAAGCAAAAGTCGACCTCCCACAAGATGACAACATTTTTGGGTTCAGGGTTTCCGGAATCGGCCATGTAGACTACAACCGTATCCTGTGCCTCCAGTCGGTCGGGTGGCCTTTGGGTTCCGTGCCCAGCGGGTCTTCATCGGGTAACGCTGGCAGACAGCAGCGCTCTAGCACAACTGCATGTTTTTGTCAGAACGGTAATTTGTCAACCTTGTACCGCCCGCGTTGCTTTCCGTTCGCTCGACTTGGGCGTTCGTATACATTCAATGGTTTCCAAAGGTGCATGCAGGCAGGCCGTATTAGAAATGGCTCCCTCCCCCGGAAGACATTCTGTGTGAAGGCGGAGGGATTCCGCCACATTCTCACTGTGTGTCGTCCAGCGCGCGCCGCATTTGATCTCTGCCTTCGCCTTGTAGGCGATGCCCCCGACTTGGAAGTTGCAGTTACTTCGGCAGAAGCATAACCAGATCTTCCCATGAGAGTGAAGCACTACCGCACCAAATGAATCGTCTACTTAAGAGGAAAACCGTGGACAGCTCAAGAGCACTGGCTGGAAGGCGGAGGACTAGCTAGCTGCGCAATGCTGCGACGGACAGAGCGATATTTCACTCTCGCGATTTCTGTTGAAAATGAAATGGGCTCGTCACCGTTTGCAGGATTGCGTCTGCGCCAGCAGATGTTCGGAGGGGATCGATGTATATGATCCCGGGCTCTGGGCCCACGGGCCCCCCTCCCCCAGATGGGATGGGTCTCAGGGTCCTTCGCCCCCCCCCTCGCCCCACCGATGGGATGGGGGGGGGACGACCACGACGACGACGACGACGACCACGACGACGACGACGACGACGACGACGACCACGACGACGGCGGCGTGGGCGCCGGCGGCGCGGACGTCCAGACCACGCCACCCGTCACACCCGCAGCACCACACCACACCCACGGGGCGGGGTGGGGGGACCATCGCGCGGTGGGGGGGGGGGGGGCGATGGCATCAGCATGAGGGGGGTGCCCAGACCCTGGGCCATGTATACCACGTCCTTCGTCGGCCAAGGAGCCAAGGAGCTCCGCGAAGGAATTCGGAGCATGGACGCTTCAGCGCCCCACAGGCTGGGAAGCGAAGGAGTGTATACACCGAGCTCCGTGCCCGACCAGACGGCTTGGTGCATACATCGAGCCTTTCCCAGGCGTGCCAAATCAATCCATCCTGCACTGATCCATCTTGATCTTGATCCTTCGTGGATGATCCCGGGGCGCGCGAAGAGTAATTACAAAGCGTGCTTCAAGTATCAAGGGCCGTGAAGTTCAGATGCGATGAGGTAGGATCGCAGCAGTTCCAAGGTCACAAAATTCGATGACCTGATGATTGACGGATACCGGAACACGGGTGGTTTCGACATGATTGGCAGGATTGCGTTGGTTTTTTGAAGGCATTTTATGTGTGTCATGGATTTTCTCGGTGCGTCAGCGGCTGACGGCAGTGGAGTGGTAGAGGGGGCGAGGCAGAAGACGCAGAGAGAGACCGTGCATTTTGCATGTTCAGGTCAGGGGACTGAAGCATAATCAGACCCTATGCGTTATCACGTTGGATCGGGCCCAATGGCTGCTCAAGGTTCACGAAGCATGGACTGGGAGCCAGCGTAAACCGTCAACCAGGTAACCGCCGGGACCCTCGTAGAGCTGACACGCGAAGTAGTGCTCAGAATGTGACGAGAAAGCTTCCTTGAATCTCAGCTTAAAAACTCCAAGGTGACGCCACATAGCGATGTGTAGTGACCCGAGTGTCAGGCAGGCGAGCGGCTTGCAAGCAGCATCAACGATCTCTCCAGCGGGCGCCACAAGATCGAGACGCCGGAGCAGTTTGAGGCATCGGTGAGCACGCAGGGGCCTCAACACAGCGGGTTGAGGCTGCCAGGGAGCAGGGGCTCCGCGAGGTTTTCTGGGGGCCCCGAGGGGCGGGGCAGACGCCAGCCCCTGACCCGCCTCGCTCGCTCCGCTCAGGGGCTGGACCCTCGCTTTTGCTTGCAACCGTGAGTTCTGGGCATTTGCCAGTTCTGGTATCGATCATCCGCATCCGTGATCTAAGTATTGCATGTCTGATGGATGATTGCACTTCTGAAGCAGTAGTTTTTTTTCTCCTCCCCCTGCGCACGGATTGCGCGAATGATGTTTCCAATTGTGCGTTTCTTGCGCGTATGCAGAGTTGTGTTCGTGTGGTTGTCCACGCGTAAACAGGAGCTACGCCAGTACTCACTGGGGAGGCTTGGGCGGCGGGGATGGCAAGTGGAGCGCAGCAGTGCCACTGTCAATTTTGCTGGCTCGTGTCCCAGCGTTCTGGAGAGAGCATCATGCTGTGCACGGGGCACCCACGCGCCCCGAACCACAGTGCACAGGGCACCAACATGCATGCAGTCCATCGTAGAATTGTCTTCGCAGAGCAAGTCCTAAGTGAACAGCAAAAGCCGACATCGATGGGAGCAAAAGTCTAAGCACGCAAACGATACCATACATTCGCTTCTAATCAACCGGGTTTGTTTCAGAATTTGAAGGTCATGGGCCCCAATTAACAACATGTAGTTACTATTTTGGGCGGCCTCGACAAGACATTTCTCTCTTAGATTC
>CAUYUJ010018837.1:786257-981257 GCA_963575745.1 Prorocentrum cordatum
ACCTATTCCGAGCTGGTCACTTGGGGGGATTAGTCATTTGAGGGTGCCTGAGTTGAGGGAGGGGGAGGTTGTCCGCAGTGGGCGTGCAGGGGAACTCAAATGAGTTGAATTGGAATAATGTGTTGAGTCAATTGTCCTGCTAAATTTTGGTGAGCGCTGCAGTTGTAGGACTCACGCTTGAGCATACTGTTTCTTGACGTTCACTTTGTCCAAACAAGTGTTGTCGTATCACCCCAAGCAGCCGTCGGTGTGATCACGATCGGGTGTCTTGTCACGTTGCATCTCAATCGCATACGTGCCGTCACGAAAAAACACGTCCCGCACAGAGTCAAAATAGAATCGCTAGTTGCACTTGTCCTCCTATCGTTGTTCTTCAATATGCCTCTCGCACACTTCCCCGTTTCCTCATCGCCTCCTCCTCCTCCCTCATATTCTTCCTTGTGGTACGCGAGTGGGTGGTCAGCTCAAGGGGCACCATCCGCGATACCCGAACATCATCGCCATGTGTATAATAAGACATATGGACATAACAACATTATGTGGAAGGATAGAGCCAGATCAACCAAGGGAACCGCGACATCCTTATCGAACGATCTCCGCCGGTATGCGTTACCAGAGTGCTTGGCACGGAAGATGTGGTTCATACTTACTGGAAGAGAGGGAGAGAGCGGGTGAGTGAGTGTGTGAGTGCGTGTGTATATATGAGGGCCATCAAAATCTGCGTGCTGAACTATATTGGACGATCAAGCCCCCACACATATGTAAGTAGAAACATATACGTAATATACACATAAAGGTATCATACCGACGCTTCATACATATATATATATATATACATGTGTGCATGCATGCATGCATCTACCTTTTATTCATATGTATATACATAAGCGTACATGGCAAGTAAGCCATGTTTACTTGGTCGGATTACCAAAGGTCGAACGTTGGCCAGCACGCCATCAACGTTTCTTAGCTTCGGAAGTTGGGGGCGCGGTGTCCTGCTCGTATGTCAAGACGCAGTGTCCCCTCCATGTCCTCTTGTGTCAAGTGTTCCAGGCTGCTTAGGGTCCAGGTTGTAGCTCTGGTCTGGGGCACCATGGCATGATGTGACGTTTTAAAACGGCATTGTGGCATCAATGCCAAATGAGCTTGAGCTCGCCCCATCGCGATGGTGTTGTGCTCACATTGTTACGCTCACCTTGTCATTCGTCATTTCCTCGTTCTCGCGAGGTCCCCACCGTGAGTCTCCGCCTCCCCGAACTCGCCCGTCGGCCCGCATCTTCCGCCCCGCGTTGGAGCTCGGCTGCCCCCGAGCCGTCTTGCCTCCCTCCACCCTCTGCCAGGGGCCTTCCGCCCGAAGGCCCTCCCGCCCCTCTCCGGTCGCCCTTCCGCAGCCTGCCCCCGCCCCCTCCCGCGTTCACTTGGAGGGCAGCCCCAGGTCGGGAACGTGGCCCTGGATGCCCTGCCGGCGCCGCAGCGGCCCTGCTGCGCGATCGATCGCAGGCCGAGCAAAAGGCCCCGGGGCCCCGGGCCAGGTCGAGAGCTGTGGCGGTGGCCAACGTAAGGCTTCGAGGGCCGGGCGCGGAGACGAGGCTCTGTGACCCGCGGGGCTCTCTCCGAGGAGTGTTTCGTGTCGTTTCGTGTCGTTTCGTTTCGATGCGGACCGATCCCCAGCCGGAAGTCCAACGCCAGGCATGGTTCGCCGTCCTCGTTGGCCGAGCTTCCCCGCTGTGGGGAAGCAGCGGGACACGTCTTCTCTGGCTGATGTTCTCTCTGTGGGGCGTCGGGCGCCGAGGCCGTAAGCCTCTGTGCGGGTAGCCAGTGATTTCCACTCTGTCGAAGTGATCGGACGAGGCTTAACTATCACCGTGCTGACTCCGTGCCCCTGCATTCTTGGGTAGGGATCTGATGCATTTGGAAGGGGGACTAACATTCTGGGATTAGGCGGCGGCTGCGCCTTGGAGCCCTGAGGCTCGAGATTCTCTGAAGAGCAGGCTTTCAGTTCAAATCAAGAGCCGCCAAACTGGAGCTTCAGACAGGCCCACCCGTTGTGGAAGCTTGCGCGCCTTCGCCTCATAAAAAAATGAACCTGGTAGGAACACGGCCTTGAGCCAAATTGTCGAGCATGGCGACGAGCGGCGCACGCATATTGGTAAACTGCTGGTGCAATATGAAAAGACCGAGGGAGTTCCGCTCGCGCGAACCCGCTTCAAGTCGCACACGGGTTTGCTGATCTTCTCCCTCTTCCCTCCCCGCCCAGGGTTGCGACGCTAATTGCGCGGCGCGACCCTCCCGATGCCTGGGTCAGGGGAGTTCGCCCGCAGACTCGTGGAAGTTTTCAGGCCAAGGCCGGCTGGAGTTGCGGCCCTGGGGCCCACAGTGCGTCTTCTTTGGTAAGCTGATGCCTTTTTTGGTTGACTCCTGAGTTTGTCGAGGCTGCCCTGTGTCTTGCCCTCCCACTCCTTCTCCTGGCCGGGGGGGAAGTGCTCGGCAGGGTCCAGAAGGAGGGGGTGGGGGAGGAGGAGGAGGAGGAGGAGGAGGAGGAGGAGGAGGAGGAGGAGGAGGAGGAGGAGGAGGGGAAGGAGGGGGCGGGGAGGGCAGACAGTTCTAGGCCTCCCAGGCAGGGTCCGAGCAGATGGGGTCGGAGGCTCGCGCCCCTATCGCCGATGCATCGACGATGCATAGCCGATGTGGAGTCGGATTTTCGCCACGCCGATGGCGCCAGTGCATCGCCGACGTCGCCGATGCCTTGGCGATGCGGCGCGATCCTCCCCCGTCCACTCGGACCCCATCTGGGAGGCCTCCAGCAGTTCCGTGGGCGGTCCAGTCGTGGAGGCCCATCGCCGCGGGGCCCAACTGCGGCGCCGTTGGCGCCGGCGAAGGAGCGCTTTTTTTCAGGCCAGGGGCGGGCTTGCGATGTCTGTTTGCGTGTTAGCTGGATTCCCAGATCGGCCCATGCGGGCGGACTGTGGTGTCTATTCAGCGCTAGCTTGCTTTGGACCCCAAGAGAAACACGCCCGCGGCTGGCTTGTGATTGAAGCCCTGTTTCGCTCAAGCACAAAGTTAGGCGCCTGCGGCGGGCTTTTGAAATTCAATTTCGCTTTGATTTGGGATTTGATGCTTTCCAGGGGGGGGTCGCTCATATCTGCGCCTGCGGGGGCTAAGCTATAGTATGCATACAAAGATGGATCCCACGATCACGTTCTTCCTGTGGCCTCTCCGCACGTGGCGATTTAGGGAATGCTGCAGAGTGCGGCAACGCGTAAGCCAATCGGCGACACTTTTGAGACGCGAGCGCACAACCTTGGAGGGCCGTGAGCATTTCCTCTTGATAGCGTTTTCCATTATAATCCTTGTCGAGTTCGGGTGCCCCCTTTCATCATCCGCACAGTCCGAGCTCGAGGAGCGCTTCGCGAAGGATATGTTGTAACCATTGCTTTTACAACTGCGTGGGTTGTGCACGGCCTGGAGCGCGTCGACGCGCCAGGGGATTACGTATGCAGATGGGGCAAAAACAGGAGAACGGGCAAAGAAGATGTTGACAGCGACACAGTCTGTGTTGATTTTTTCAATGTTTTCCCATCGCGGAGCCAGGGACCACGATCTTAGCCACTTCAACGTTGCAGGTTGTGATGGGTTAAAGTGTTTCCCCTCGGCGTCGGCTGCGCCAATCGAAACCCGCTGACCGCTTTGCAGCCTGCGTCTGAGGTTGCAGTGAATCAGGGCTGCAGATGCCCCGCCGTCGCCTCAAGTCCACAGCAAGGCCACATGCCCCGGGTGAGAGCGGGCCTTACGTTAGCTCACCGCCTCCAGAAATCGTTCGACCCGCTGTCTTCCCAAAGCCACATGCCCAGCGGGAGGGCGATCGGAGGTCGCGGCACCAGACAGGCCTGCCGCACGCCACGGCATGGCGCGCGGCTCAAGAGGAGACAGGGGAATGCCTCCCCCTCCTCCTCCTCCTCCTCCTCCTCCTCCTCCTCCTCATCCTTCTCCTCCTTCTCCTCCTCCCTCCTCCTCCTCCTCCTCCTCCTCCTCCTCCTCCTCCTCCTCCTCTTCATCCTCATCCTCCTCCTCCTACCGTATCCTGGTGTTCGGTCCTACACTGCGGGACATTGACAATGCCATTTGCGCTTCACGGCCTGGTGTCAGCATACCGGCTCGTCTTTTTGGGTCCCGCCCCGCGGCGCTTTGCCCGGGTCCGTGGCACTCAGTTACGCCCGTGACGCTGGAGCCACCTGGGCCTTCGTGCCTACTCGCCGGTGAGCGAGCGGCTTCCCCTGCACGTGAGGAGGGAGGTCTCCCCGCGTGGGGGCAGATGGCGGCCCCTTTTTTGCGATGAGGCAACATTCTCGTGTGAGGCAGTCCTCTCGTGCGGGTTTCGCTTCTCTGCTCTCCATTTCTCTATTGCTCCTCCTCCTCCTCCTCCACTTCCTCCACTTCCTCCTCCTGCTCCTCCTCCTCCTCCTCCTTTTCCTCCTCCCTCCCCCACCCCACACTCCCTGCCTTCATTTCCCTCCCTCCCTCCCTCCCTCCTCCTCCTCCTCCTCCTTTTCCTCCTCCTCCTCCTCCTTCTCGTCCTCATCCTCCTCCCCCTCCTCCTCTTCATCCTCCTCCTCCTTCCCCTCCTCTCTGAGGCGTCATCCGCCCCCCCTTGCTTCCGACCCTCGCCGCTGCGCTGGCCAGCCACACCCGGCGTGATTCAGGTCCGCCCAGAAGTATTACCACTTCTGCCGTCTCATGGGCCGCTCCGCGTCCAACATCGCGCTGGAGGACCTCTGGCGAGAAGGAAACAAGAACGATGATCATAATGATACGAAGGGGATTTTGAGGAGGCATGGGCACACAGCGTTTTGTTGTTTTGGGCGTGGGGGTGTCGGGTGCGTCGCCACTGCCGACCTCTCCCGTGGCAGACCCTGCGGCAGTAGCAGTTTGTCGAGGTCAATACGACATCGTGCGTTTTGCGCGGCATTCCGTTTCAGCCTTCACGGGGCCGTGTCTTGTTATTCGGAAGTCGTGCATCCAGGAGCGAAAGCCTTCCAGGACGCCGCGGAGGTCCCCGCATTGTTCACTAAGTCAAGCCGGCCCCACCCGCATCCCTTCTCTTACCCTCTCCGCCGAAATGAGGGCAGGTTGTGCGTCACACGGCATAATTTGGCCACTCAAGTTCCACAGCCCCCACAGTGTTCCACAGTGCCATGGCCTTGTTCCAGCACCCGCGCGACAATTTTGCGCCCTGGTGTCAGCACCGCATCGCTGGCGCACTGACACACCACAGTACAAGGAAACCCGATAATGTCGTCTGTTCCATGTCCAATGCCATTATATACAACTATACACAAGTATATATCTATATATGTATATACATATATTCGAAAACGGCGAACATATCCATGTCACGCCCACGCGGTCTGGATTCCGAGGCGCGCTCCCATGGGGCATCCACGACAGTCCGCTCTGTACAAAAGCAGTCGCGACCGAGGAGTCTGGAGCGCGACGCCGAAGGTTCCCCGCCGACGATGGGCACTAGGGGTCCGCTTCTCGAGAGGCTCACGATCTCTCCTTTTAAGAGCGGCCCTCCCCCCACGCCCACAGGTTGCCTTGACGACGCACCCCAACATCTGCCTACTGGGAGAGGAGGTGCAGCAAAAGGACATGAGCTTGAAGGAGCAATGCCCGCTGAATGATGCAGTGCTCCCGCCTGCTGCCGACGTCTGAGGATCGGCACATCGTGTACGGTCGTGCGATTGGAAGGGAAAGCTCACACTGCTGATTTGATTTCGCGTTGCTTCCCGCTTGTAGGTGAGGTGTTTGACGATGCGCAGGTACTTGGGGTCCCAGGTCCACGCCCCAGGACTAAAATCTCCACTGTTCATGTGGGCCCGTCTCCTGGGGACGCCGCCGGGACCGCCGACGCGTCCATCGCGCGCCGCGTGACATCTGGCAGGAAGGGCTCCTGGGGGACATCACGCGGGAGACGTCGCGCCCCTTCAGAGGACTCAACCGATGGACTTTCAACGGCCCACGGTTTTAAGGTAACTGACGAGTTTCGGTGCTTGCCTTACTTCTGTCCACAATGTTGGAAGAGTATCCGATGCGGGTACGCAGGTAGGGAGGGCCATACAGTGGGCCAGGAGAGCCAGTCGGAGGGATGGGGGAGGGAAAGGGGACAAAGTACATGCCTCACTGAGTGTGCACATAGAGGACATTGGTGAGGGGAGGAGGACGAGGACATCTTGTGTGAAGTATGAGTGGAAAGGACAGGGACGGGCAAGGGGCGCAGGATCTCCAGCTGCCTGCAAGTTCCCGCCGCTGTGCCGGCGCAGCACTCTGCTTAGCGACGCTTCGAGCACCGCCGAGAGGTCCGCCTCGCGTCTCTCGTCCTTGAGGTGCTACTGTGGCCGTATTAGGGCTCTCTCGGGCCCCTGTGAGACCGCCTTGGGGGCATCTTGGGACCCTCTGGGCTTTCGTAGCCATTTTGGCTCAATTCATTCCAGCACAAGCGAAGCACGAAAGCCAAGTCGGGCGCACGCCGAGCTGCTGTTCCAACGAAAAGAGGGCATCTGGAGCCGTCTCGAGGCTCTATTGGACCGTTTCGAAGCCATCTGAGGCTCTCTTGGGGCAGTCTTTCGGCCATGCCGCAGCTCGCTTCCTGTGTGGCAGCAGTCCTGCTCCGATGTGCTGCTGATACCACCGTCGAGCTCACGTTCCCCTCAGAGGCTCAGGCGGCAGATGGATGGCACACGCTGACGCTGGCACAAAATAATTTCGCAGGCGGGGCGTACGGGTTCAAGACAAGGACTTATACTCAGGGTACGCGTTTCGCGTGAAACCTGGCGAGACTTTCCAGGTGACCTTGGTCAATGATTTAACTGAGCGCTAACAGTGTTGGCTGCGACGTCACTGGGACTGAGTTTTGCAAAGCCGATAGTACGAGCTTCCACGCGCATGGTTTGCACGTGTCTTCCAAGGGCTCGAACGAGCTAACGTACGCCAGTGACTATGTGTTTGCTTCGATCAGCCCTGGCAGCTCGAAACAGTACGAGTTCAGCATCCCAGACTACCACATGGGTGGCACGCATTGGTACCACCCGCACCTCCACCACGCCACCTCTCTTCAGGCTTGTGGTGGCGCAGCTGGTGTGTTCACTGTGGACGACCCCGCGGGCTACTTGCCAGAGGTGTACAGCCACATGGTCGAGAAAATATTGCTCATCACCGGCCGGCCATAACTTGGTCACGCTGCAGGATCTCGCCATAGACTCGCAGTCCACCGTCCTGGAAACGGCGGCGACCGACGCGGCGGCTACTGGTCTCGACACGAATGTCTTCCTCGTGAACGGCTAGCTCGGGCGGACCATGACCATCGACTCTCACGTGTGGAACTGCTTGCGCATAATCTACGCAGCAGTGGAGCAGACGTTCACGGTGACAGTGGACGGAGACGCCGCTTGTGACTTGCAGCTGCTTGCCAAGGACGGCATATATCTTAACGAAATCCCGATAGCGATTCATACAATATACCTCTATCCTGGTTCTCGGGCGGACGTTGTCATGTCCTGCGCGTGCGCCAGGGTGCGCGCAGGCTTCAGCCACCGGCGGATGGTCAGGGCCAGGGTGGCCAAGGTCCTCGTAATATTGGCATGAACGTTGCAGATGTTGTCTTCTCACGGTCTCCGTCACGGAAACGGCTGGCGGTTCGGTTGAGGCTTTGGAGGCCACCGCATTGGACCGCCCGTGCTACCTTGCTGACTTGCGGCAGGCCACAATTCCGAGCGGGCAATCGGGCAATTTAGCCGTCAATCTTGGTGCTATGTCTGTGACCTGGGACGGGACTGGCAACAGCATGAACTAAGCGAGCATTGAGTGTGCGGGGGGAATCGCTTCCTGGACAGCACCGACGAGCTTTGTAACAGGTGCTGTTTATGAGATAGCAGTCAATGGGGTAGGCAACCACCCGCTGCACTCTTACGTGAACCCGTTCCAGGTCCAAGACATGGATGGGTGGAACTTCTTCGATGACGGCTACGTCCAAGCTGGAGACTGGCACGACATTCTCTTCCTCGGCAGCCTGGGGGGTGGGCCCAAAGTGGACGTGACCGGCCCGATGAACACCGATGTCTTCACCGGTAAAATCGTTATCGTTTTGCATTCTTGCCCACGAGGACCAAGGGATGATGGGCTACATCTTGCTCACCGGCACGGAGGGCGCCGTCTTCGCGGATGCCAAGGCGACCCTCGACCCAGGCTGCTACGACACCGCCTTCGCCTCGACGCCCGCGCCACCCGACTCCAGCGCCACCCACGCCGCTCCCGACCCCCGCGCCGCCCACGCTGGCAGCGAACCCCATGCCGCACATGCGGGCACCGACGCTCCCCCCCCGCCGACGCCTGCCGACGCATCCCCAGCGTGCTGGCGGCGCGGGCCGCAAGCGGCGGCCGCGGCGGCGGCGACTGCTGCGTGAGCGGTCCGCGGGCGCTCGGGATGTGGCTTTCGTGTCGCCCTGGCCCATGTCGCGTCACCACGACCGCCCAATCCTTCGCGGCGGCCATCCCGCTTTCCGCTGTCCGGCAGTGACTAAAATGAATACATGCATCAAAGAAAAGATGCGTTGCGGTGCGCGCCTGGTGACCCCCAAACGGGCGCACATGTCGTGGAGTTTAATGTTAGGGCCTCGTTGACATCCCTTATGGGCACGGCAACATAGCAGAAAGCTTAGCAGAACAGCTCTGACCAGTAGCAGAAAGTTTGGAGGTCAATTTTTATGTTTTTATTTTCTTTCTGATATTCGTAGATCCGCGGTTGGAGAGGGCCCGCTTGCCCCCCCCAGATTTGGCGCGATCTCCACGTTGCGTTCAACTTGTAACGCGCTTTTTGATCCAAATCCATCAGGCCGAAGTCGGGCCACCGCCGCGTTGCGTCGCCCAGCCCATGAATATGCGCGATGTTCACATGTGTTGCTCCGTCGCCACAACTGGAGAGTTCTGTCCTCCCCAAGAGGGGCGTAGGGTGGGCCAAGGGCGATGGCGGGCGGGAGGAGGGGAGCTGTTTGTCCTCTCCCTCCCCTCCCGCGGCATCCCGCCGCTCCCACGCTCGATTCCCCCCTGTCGCTGCGCGCGCAGGGGGCGCCGCCCCATCTTGCCCGCGAGCCGCCCGCCTGGAAGGGGCCCTCGTGCGGGCCCAGTCCGCGGCTACATATTTTGTTGCCGGGCAACTTCCCTTCGCAGCACCCCCGACGCCCCGCTCCTTGGGAGACGCGGCGACCGACGGGCGTGGCAGCTCTTTTCTAATATTGGGATGCCCAGTTCCGTATTACCTCCCAGAACCCACGATACAAAGTAATAGTATAGCTGCCTTGATTTTGCGCGAGCGTGCTCGGAGGTTCCGACGGACTGATCCTTGATCATCCTCTTCGTTTGATCGTTGGGTGGCGGCCGTGACGCCTCGCGTCGGTCCTCCTTCCGTCGTCCTTCTTCGCGCCCTGTTTTCCGGACTTTTTTGGGGCTTTCGTTCAATCGCTGGGAGGCCGAATCGCGTGGGTGGCGAACTCTTTCGTCTCGGCGAGCGCCCTGTCAGCGTCGCCCAGGGGGAACCGTCGGTCCGTTGCGCGGGTGCCCCAAACCGTGACGATCCTGTCCCCCCTACCCATCGCCGGGCGCTCGTTTCGACGCGCCCCCGCCCTTTCGGCGCGACCGCCGGCGTCCAGAGTCCAGCGGGGGAGCCCCCAGGGGCCTCCCTCACCAGTCGGTGGGGTGATTATTTGTCTTCTCTGGAACGTCGCCCCTCGCTTCCCCAACGTCTGCGCGGGGAGGCGTGGGCATTGACGGAAATCTCATAGAATTCCCCGAGGGATCCTTTGGGAAACCCAGGGGTCCCGAAGGACAGCGTTAAGGGGCCCTAAGGAAACCCAAGAGCCCAGGTGTCTCTACGACGTGGTCCCCTCTCCTGCCTCTTCCCTCCTCCTGCGCCTTTTCTCCCGGTGCCTGCCCCCTTTTCCGCCCTCCCTACCCCTCCTGCACCCTTCCGCCTGCTCCTGCCCTGCCCCGCCCCCCCATCAACCACTTTCCCCCCTCCGCGGTCCCTCGTCTCTCCTTCCTTCACCCTCGTTATCCCTGCTTCCGTCTTCCTGCCCCCCTCCTTATTCTTCTTATCTTCCACCTCCCTTGTTCCTCCTCCCTTCCCTCTCTTCGCTCCCCCGCGCTCCCTCGCCCCCCCTTTCTCCTTCTTCCCCCGCCCTGACCCCCCCTCCGCCCTCCCCTGTCCTCTTCCGCGCCATGCGTTCGCCTTCCCTCGCCCCCCCACATCCGCTCCCCGCCCTCCGCCCTCCCTCACCCTCCGCCCTCACCCAGTCTCCTTCGCCCCGCCCTCCCTCATCTCACTAGCCCTGCCTCCTCCCGCCCACCCCGCCCCCCATCCTTCCTCACCTTCCGTCCGCTTTTCCATCCTCGCACATATTCCCTCATTCCCCCTCCCTCACCTTCCACCCTTACCCTCGATTCCCCCTCGCGCTCCCTCGCCCTCCACCTCCTCCCTCGGTTTCCACCGGCCCTCCCCCTCCACCCTCCCGCCCCTCCCCCGCGGGGGACCCCGCAAGCGCCCCGGGGGACGGCCGCCAATTTCTCCGCCACTTTTTCTTATGACGGGATTCCTGCTTTTAAAAAATTGGAGGAGAGATATTGGCGATGGAATCCGAAATGGTTTTTCGCCGAATTTTTGGCGGATTTGTTGGCGGGAGGTTTTTTTCCAGCGTCCCGGGCGCAGTTTTTGGATGGCCGCGGGGGGGGGCCGCGGGCGTTTTTGGATGGCCCCACGGGTGGCCCGAGGGGTGGTTTCTGGATGGCCCCGGGGGTCCCGACGGTGCTCCAGATTCCAGGCTGCTACCTTCGCATGGCGCAAGCTATGCGGTGCAAGCTACATGTTGCAAGCTATGTGGTGTAAGCTATGCGAGGGAAATCGCGTGGTGCAAACTATGTGGTGTTATCTATGTGGCGCAAGCTGCGCGGTGCAATCTATGCGTCCGAAGCGATGTGGTGCAGGCTACGAGGCGTGAGTTCTGTGGCGCAAGCTAGGTGGTGCAAGATATGATTTGCACGCGATGTGGCGCAAGCCATGTGGATGCAAGCTGTGCGGCGTAACCTATGTGGTGCAATCTGTGTGGTGCGAGTTCCGTTGCGCAAGCTATGTGGCGCACGCTATGCGCTGAAAGCCGCGGCTGGCGTTGTCAAGTATGCGCCCTGTCGGGAGCGGAGCGGGCGTTGTCAAGTATGCGCCCTGTCGGGATTGCAGCGGGCGTTGTCAAGTATGCGCCCTGTCGGGACCAGAGCGGGCGTTGTCGAGTAGGCGCCCTGTCGGGACCAGAGCGGGCGTTGTCAAGTATGCGCCCTGTCGGGACCAGAGCGGGCGTTGTCAAGGAAGCGGCCTGTCGGGAGCGGAGCGGGCGTTGTCAAGGAAACGCTTTGTCGGGACCGGAGCGGGCGTTGTCAAGTAGGCGCCTTGTCGGGACCGGAGCGGGCGTTGTCAAGTATGCGCCCTGTCGGGAGCGGAGCGGGCATTGTCAAGGAAGCGCCCTGTCGGGACCGGAGCGGGCGTTGTCAAGTAGGCGCCCTGCGACCCCCCGCTTTCATGTTTCCTCCCTCCTTTCGTTCCTCCCACTTCCCTCCATTCACCTCCCTCGTCTTCCGCTTCCCCTTGTTCCCCCCCTCATTCTCCCCCACTCCCTCCCTCGCCCCCATTTTTTGCCTTTGCTGTCCTCGTTCCCTCTCTCCCATGTGTTCTCGCCCTTCCTTGCCCGCTTCCTTTTTGCCCTTTTCCCCCTCCCCCCTCCTTGCTCTCTGTGCCCTCCCCCTCTATCGCCCGCTCCCCCTGTCGCCGAGCTTCAGCACGCCTATTTGCAACCTTGGTTCCAAGCCCTGCTCGCGCCTTCGCCAAGCCTTTGGGCAACGAGCCCAGCGCTGGTGCGGGTACTGCGCTGTGTGTTTGCGGGGTGCGCCCCGTCAGTGGTAGCGGGGCCAAATGCGACGCTGCGTCGCAAGCGTTTCTTCGACGACGCCCAAGATCGTCTTAATTTCGCCGTTGCGCCAATATTGCTCGTGCTCCCCCCCTCGGTTGTGGAGCGATTCGTTCAGCCGCGCTCTTTTGCACGCGCGCGCGCCTCGCCAGTGCCGCGCCCTCGCGTCGGCGGCCCAGCGTTCGCGGGCTTTCTGCGCTGCCGCGCGCGTGCTAAAGTATTGGATGGAGTGGTGTAGCGCGCGTGGAGTTGTTCGTTCGCGACGCCACCGCCAGTGCAAATGTCTCGTTGCCAGCTTCTGCGTGATTGTTTTTCGTTCGGGGCAAACGGCGGCGCCGCGGGTTCGTGACGAGTTTCAAGTGCGCGTATCTGCGCAAAGCGGCCTTCGCGCAAAGGGCGCCGCGCTGTTTGCCAAAGAGCCGGGCGACCGGTCAGAGGTGATATCATATGGCCCTCGAGCGTCTGGGACACGCTTGCGGTGCTCCAGAAAATTTGTTGGGGACCCTCTGGGCTGTCTTGCGACCCTCTTGGGCCATGCTAGTCACTGCTTGCCGTCTGGGGCGTCTCGTGGGGTTGTCTAGGGCCCTCGCAGGGCCTTCTTGGGTCGTACTGGGACTCTCTGCGGCGTCCCTGGACCTTCTCTGGGCTCTGTTTGGGCCCTCCTCGGCCACCTGGGAGGCCCCGTGGGACCTTCATGGAGCTCTCTTGAGCGTTCTTCAGCTCATCATAGGCTCTCTTGGAACCATCTTGAGCCGAGAAGCCCAGCACCCAAAATCATCTTCAAAACCGTAGGACGCCCATTGTGATTTGCATGATTTTGGTATTCTGGAGGGCCGGTTGCTCTTCATTTTTTGTTTTGGAATTAAATTGGGGCTCCTTTTGTGTCTCGTGTTGTACTCTTTGGGGCTGGTGGGTGCCTCTTGAGGCAATGTTGGGCCATCTTGGCAGTCTTCGAGGCTTTCCTGAGCCGTCTTGGAAGCCTCAGAGAGTTCTGGGGGAGCCTCGGAGGCGCGCCTGGCCTTGGGGAGGGGGGGGGGCCCTCAGGAGACATCTGTCACTTCTATCAGACAGCACTTGGTGTTCTACCACGCCTCAACGCGCAAGGCAGTGACGCGCAAGAGCTACGAGGGGCAGGACATGAAACAGAGACACCGTTCCTGGTTGCTCGCAGACCGCGGGGGAAGTGATATATTCTGCGACCGCACAAGGACGAAGGAGTAGCAGTCCTCCTCGATGCGTCGCTAGGAGGCGGGCGAGCTTCACCTCGCCAGCTGCGTCGTTCGTCGGTCGCTCGCGCCTGACGGCAGTCGGAGGCGGCGCTCCGGGGAAGGGAAGGGAGGAAGAGAAGAAGGTGGGAATTGGAGACGACGGGGGGAGAAGGCGGAGGTGTGAGGCGGAGGAAGCGGGATGATGAGGAGGATGATGAGGATGATGATGAGGATGAGGATAGGGAGGAGGAGGAGGAGGAGGAGGAGGAGGAGGAGGCGGAGGACCAGCGCAAACACAAGACTCATCAACGATGTTGGAATACACCCTCCCTCCAAGCTCCCTCTTCACGGGTTCAGTTCCCCTGATGGAAGCGCCCTGTTGGGGGACAAACTTGTGAAAATCCTGAAGTTTGCCAAAACCATTCTCAGGACTTCAACGCCGCGAGTCATCAGACTTTTGCGTCTGGACGATCCTGAGTCGTGCCAGAAAACCAGTGGAACTTCAACATCGCGAATCACAGAACCGTCGCGCCCTGACAGTCCTGAATCGCTCCCAAACGCAATTTCTGGTTCGTAAGCATTGAGAGCTTAAAATTCTTGTATATATTTGAAACGAACGTTCGCGGCGCTCAGGCGCCAGCCGCATTTTGAAAAGGAGCCGCCCTCAAGCCGTGAAGCTCTTGCAAATGTTGAAAACGAGTGTGCGCAGTGACGGCAAGAACCACATTTTGGAAACGACCCGCCCCCAATCCGTCAAACTCTTCCATGCTTTACAAAGCGAATGTGCGCGGCGCTACGGCGAGAGCTTCATTATGAACACGGCCCGCCCTCAATCCGTGAAGCCCCTGCAGTTTTCATAGAACGAATATGTGCAGCGCTACGGCGAGATCAACATTTTGAAAACGACCCGCCCTCAATCCGTGAAATTCTAGAATATGTTAAACGAGTGCGCGCGGCGCTAAGGCGAGAGCCACATTCCGGAAGCGACCCGCCATCCATGTGTGAAGCTGTTGTCAGTTTTGAAGCTTCAGGCTCATAAGTGGTAAGAAATCTCAGGCGAAACGCCCAGCCCGCCCTTCTGTCTAGCCTTGGGTTGCGACAGGGAGGAGTCATTCACAAGGAAAATTAACTGAGAAGGAGACGGAGGAGGAACATGATGAAGATGGTGATGGTGATTATGAGGATGAGGAGGAGGCGGAGGTTCAGGAAGACGAGGAGGAGGATTATTCCGATATTCGCGATTCGCACTTCCTCCCTCACTCCAGCACTGCCTGGCAAGCGTATACTCTGTACCCTCACGGGCATGCAGTGTTTCACCATGTCAGTTCAGCCTTCTTCACTTTCTGCGACGCCTGCCAGACGTAACTCGTTGGCCCCATGGCCTAGATTGGCACTTTCAGGCGAGTTTTTGTTTTCTGTACGCGACAACCCCGAGGATTAAGTCCGCTCAACGTAGTATCGCAGAGGAGGAGTGAGGTGGGAGGAGGTGGGAGGCGGGAGGCCCTTTGATACAGATGGCTTGGGGTCCGTGGGGTTCCAGGCCAGACGTGGTGGGCAAAACGAAGAAAGAGAGTCTGGGTGCCGTGGCACAGGCGCTCCAGCTCCAGAAGTGCACTCATTCTGCTCCTTTGTTGCATGAGGACGAGGGTGAGGAGAGAGGTGGGAGGGCGAGGAGGAGGAGGAGGAGGAGGTGGGATGCGGAGGGCCCCCCCTCCGTCGGCCCCTCCCGCCTCACTCGACCCCCCCCCCCCCCTGCCCGCGCGGCGGGGGCTTCGGTGCGCAGGAGGTCACCAACCTGCTGGTGGACTCCATCCAGAAGAGAGCGAAGGCCACGCCCCGCCCTGCGGCGGCGAGCGAAGGGTGGGGGAAACGAGTCGACAACACGCAAGAGTGACCCTTCGCCGGAGTGACCTTTGGTGCGAGCTCTTCGGGGTCCCCCCGACCGCTGAGCGCGATATAGCGGCTGATTGCGTGTTTGGATTTGGCCACCTTGCGCCCCCCAGTCCGCGCATCAAATGTCAGTCTTGCCTAGGGTCACTCTTGCTTGCGTGTAGCCGAGTGAGAAGGAGGAGGCCTTCTCAGAAGGCAGTTTGGTTTCTCACAAGCGCTCCGGCCTGAGAAGGTTTCTGCGTCCTCGGTGGAGGCTTAGAATTCTCAGAAGGCTGGGGGACTTCTGAGCCTTCTGAGAAGGCCCGCCCCTTTTCACTTCCCCCCCGGGCTCGCCGCCGAGCCCTGGCAGCGTGGCGGCCGCCCTCAGAAGGACGATCTGGTCTCGGAGGAGGGTACCCATAACGCTACGTTCCTCTCGTTCTCTCCTTTTGGGGCATCCTCGGAGGCCCTCGTCACCACCGGTGGATGCGCCTCGAAACCCTGGTCCAAACGCACCCCAGGAGGTCCAGGGAGTAGCGGTATAAGCACATTTTGGCTTCCCCTATGGTCGGTTCCCCACCCGGCAGGCTGGTCGGTAGATTGCGAGAGCAGGCTTCACAGCCCGCTTCGCCCGCTCTGCATACCGCGGCCGCCGGGCCCGAAGCGTCCCTGGTGCGTGGTGTACCGCCTCGCTCCCCCTGCGTATGCGGCGGCCGCCAGGCCCAAAGCCTCCCAGGTGGTCCGTGGTGTCCCGCCTCGTGTCTTCGGCAAGCGACAGGGCGCTGAGGCGCGTTCTCCGAAGTTGGCGGTTACTTCTGCTGCGGGTCTGGTCAGTAAGCAGCAGAGGTGGGACTGGATTGCAGAGGGGACACAGGAAAGCATGGAGGCAAGACGAGGACAAGGAGCACGACAGGAAGCACGAGTCCAGAGTACCCGAAAGTTGTGTGGGATATTTATTGGTGCTCGGGGGATTTCGTAGGCTTCTGTCAGGAGAAGGCGGAGGCGGATAATGCGGAGTGAGAGATGTGGAGACCACGTAATGTGGATTGACCTGGGACCGTCATTGGCGGGGATAGGGCCTCTTGGAGGCATGTGTGGGGTAATCGAAGACGCCTACGGCGAATCATCGTCGCCCCCTGCTTTTCTTAAACGCTCATGCGGCCAATCGTTGGGTCGAAGTCTTGCGAATCCATTGGACTGTGTGCTCCCCCAGCCGTTGTGGAACCCCATCGAGCGACACTTGGGAGAGGAGGGGACAGGAGGAGGAGGAGGAGAGGATGGAGAAGGAGGACGAGGAGTCGGAGTAGGAAGAATCAGAAGAAGAAGAAGAAGACTCAGAAGAAGGAGGATAAGAAGAAAAAGAAGAAGAGGCCTCTTGAGGCCCTCTTCTGGCCTCCTGTGAGCTTCCTGGGAACCTCTTGGGGCCCTCTGAGGGGCCTCTAGGGGGGCTTCTAGCTTCTAGGGCCTCTTGGGGGCCTCCTCGGGCCTCTTCGGGGCCTCTGGGTTGGGAGCTTCTGGGGGCCTCTAAAGATATCTTGGCCTTTAAAGGCAGTCGTGGGGCCTTCTCTGGGCAGTCGTGTGTCCCTCTTTGAGCGCTTGATGGCCGTCTTGGAGGTCTGTGGGCCGTCTTGGTGCCATTTTAGGGGACTCTTGGGCCGTCTTGCGGGAGCCCGCTACATGGGCGATCTTTGGGGTCAATGTGGCCGTCTTGGAGCGTCGGAAGCCCGAAAAGGCGAGAATGCTAAAGTCACTAGATCACCTAAGTAAAATCCGGCTTTTTGTCCCGTGGAGGTTCTCTTGGAGCCCTCTTGGGGCGTCTTGGGGGCTTCTGAGGCCGTCTGGAGGACATGTTGTGCCACCTTGGGGCCATCTTGGGTCGTTTTGGGTGCATCTTGGGCCGTCTTGGTGCATCTTGGGGACATGTCGGAGACATTTTCAGGCCGGAGGTGGCTCTCTTGGGGTCATCTTCGCCGTCTTGCAGGCATCTTGGAGATATCTGGCGCCATCTTGGCAAGTTTTTGTTTCTGTTTGCCCGGGTCGCCCGAAGCTTTCCGGGTAGCCAGAGTAAGCCGCCGAGACCCCATTGCAAGAATTGAAGAATGACAAAAGCAGCCCAACATGTGGCACGCCGTGCACCCCTGTGGCAAGCCAACAGCCTCCATGGGTAGAGTATACTCTTCACGTAAACGTGCAAACTGAAAGCACATATTACATAGGAGAGAGCGCGCCACGGGAGACAGCTCCAAGTGGGGAAGGGGGTAGCTACCCCCCCGCCCTTGGACATGTCCTGTCGGATGCCCCCCCCTCCTCCCCATTTTCCGCCCCCCCTCACTTGGCAGCCCTGCCGGAAGCCCCCTCCCCTTCCAATTGCGACCTTTGCAAGCTACCTCCCCCGCCCTGCACATCCTCAGTTCGAAGCCCCCCTCCCCCTTGATTTTCGCTCCACGAAACTTTCCCCGCCCCCCCCCTTCCCCCTTGCCTCCCCCCCCCTTGAGCTTCCCCGGCCGGAAGCCTCCGCCCCAGCCCCCCTCCCCTCCCCCCCAGTCCCCCGCAGCCTCTGCAAGCTACTCGCCCCCCTCCTTAGACCTCCCCAGCCAGACCCCCCCCTCCCCTCCCTCTCTTGTCTCGAGCTCCCGAGGCCCTCCCCCGCCCTTTTTGGCATCTCTGCCAGAAGCCCCCCCCCCTCCCCCTTCCTCGTTCGACTCCTGACAGCTACCCCCCCCTTGCACCCCCCTTGTGGGGAGACCCCCCCGACGACGACGACGACGACGACGACGACGACGACGACGACGACGACGACGACGACGACGACGGCCACGACGACGACGACGACGGCGACGGCGACGACGACGACGACGACGACGCCAGCCGACAAGGACGAAGACGTCGACGACAACGACGATGACGCCGACCGATGACTCCGGCCTACGACGACGACGCCGGCGACGCCAGCCGACGACGCCGACGACGCCAGCCAACCACGACGACGATGACGTTGACGACGACGCCGACGATGCCAGCCCCACGACGACAACGACGACGACGATGTTGACGACGACGACGACGTTGAGGACGACGACGTTGACGACGACGCCGAGGATGCCAGCCAACTACGACGACGACAACAACGACGACGTTGACGACGATGACGGCGCCAGCCGACGACGACGGCGACGACGATGATGACGACGCCGACCGACCAGGACGGCGACGACTGTACTCGTCGCGTGGGACCGCAGAGCGCGAGAACAAGTAAATGGCTGCTCTGCTCATGATTTGGCAGCCCTCGTACGTGGTAGCGCAGGGGATCCGCAACACTATCCCGCGTTATCCCTCAGGCATCGTTTGGAGAAGGCTGTGCCCTTTGCTGCTCTAGGTGTTACGTCGCAACATATGGAGCGCAAACCAAGCTTATGCTGCTCTACGCATCACGTGGACCGCTGGGAGGGCGAACGCTTCTTTGTTGCTACATGGCAGTGCAGGATACGGAACGAGTCCACTTGTACCTTCGTCAGATGGCAACGCAGGAGGGCCAAATCACATGTTTCTCTGCTCGTCAAGTGGCCGCCCGTTCGTCCCCCCCGCCCGCGCTCCCGCCTGCCCGCCCTCTTCGTCCGCCAGCGCGCACGCTCGCCCGCGCGCCCGCTCGCTCGCCCGCCCGCCAGCGCGCCCGCCCGCTCGTCCGCCCGCGCGCCCGGCCGCTTGCCCGCCCGCCCGCCCGCCTGTCCGCGCGACCGCCCGCCCGTGCGCCCGCTCGCTCGTCAGCCCGCCCGCCCGCTCGCCCGCCCGCTCGCCCCCGCCCGCCCGCCCGTGCGACCGCCCGGACGCCCACCCGCCCGCTCGACCACCCAGCCGCCCGCATGCCCATCCGGGCCGCCCGCCCGCCCACCCACGCGCCCGCCAGCGCGCCCGCCCGCCCGCGCGCCCTCTCGCTCGCCCGCCCCGCCCGCGCGACCGCCCGTCTGCCCGCGCGCGCCGCTCGCCCGCCTGCCCGCCCGCCCGCGCCCGCTCGCCCGCATGCCCGCCCGCGCCCGCCCGCCCGCCCGCCCCGCCCGTGCGCCCGCCTTGTCGCACGCCCGAGATCTTCGATGAATTCCCGAATATCCGACGGAAAATGTAGCAGACCAGTCGGAAGTTTTCGATCGTGGACTGAATTTGTTGCATCGTGCCGCCAAAAATCACACGCATACAATCCCACACTACTCCTCACGCGGCAGCGCCTGGGGAACAATTTGCGCTTGTGTAACAAGCGCAACGTGGCAACGTACGATCGCGAACAAAATAATGATACAAGTCTACTGTAGTCGACACGTGGCAATCCAGGTGGGGCGCCAGCATTCACGTCTACCCGTCACATGGCAACGCGGATGGAAGGGGGTGGGAAACCATTCGTATTTTTCTCGGCTCGCCGACAACGACAATGACGAAGACGCCAGCCGACGACGACGACGACGGCTACGACGTCGACTACGACGACGACGTCGACAACGACGACGACAACGACAACGACAACGGCGACGACGTCGACGATGACGACGACGACGACGACGACGACGACGACGACGACGACGACGACGGCGCCGGCCGACAACGACGACGACGACGCCCACGACGACGACGACAACGACGACCACGACGACGACGACGACGACGACAACGACGACGACGACGATGATGACGACGACGAGAGGGGGGGGTCCTCCCCCCACTCGTCCCCCCCTGGGACCGCAGCCCGAACCCGAACCCGAACAATTACACCCTCACATTCCCACCTCCCAGACCTGGCCAACCATCCCGAATCCGTAAATTAAGGCCTAACTCGTATCGCACTAATCCCTAGGCCCTTAGCCCGAAGCCCTAAGGCCCTGAGGCCCTAAGGACGTAACCCTTACAACCGTCTACGTCTGAAACCCTCGTTTGTCACGCGGCCTGATGTCCATCGAACTTTTCAAACCATCACGATGCCTGTTCTCGCACACGGATCATGCACATCCCGATTTCCCCCCGCGATCCCCTACACAAAAACAACATTCGGTGAACATTGGCTTTTCCGAACCCTCACGATCCTTTGCAAAGCATACCATGTGTTGGACATCGGATGATCTTCACAGCGACCGAGCACTCATCGCCCTGCACGGGAAAATTGTATTCGGTGCGCATCTGTTGGTCTTCGCACCCATCCAACCCTCACGATCCCTTGCAAACATACACTTTCGTGGGCATCGGTTGATCTTCACAGTGCACTTCCAGGTCTCCCTGACGTTTCCAAGCGCTCCCAGACGCCCCAAGACACACCAATCGCACCCCAAGCGCTCCCAAGCTCGCCGTCGCCACCAGCAGCAGCAGCATCCAGATCTTCGTCTTCAACTTCCCCTTTGCCGCAGGAGGCATCAAGGAACACAATAATGAGATCGCGCTGACGCGCTCAGATTGTTGAGGAGGTCGATCTTACAGGGGGGATAGAAGCACGACCCAGGTACGCCTGAAGATCGTCACCAAACGTCCCAGATGTGTTCAGAAGGTGCAGAAGATGCAAGATCGCGTTGACGCGATAAGAAGACAGGTCGGTCTTATGGCACGGGCTTAGGGCGGGGTGGGAATCATCGCGCAACCATCAGGCGAGCCCGAAGGTGTATTATTTCAAAAAGTTGTGTAATTCCTCGACCCCGTTACGGCCAGTCGCCCACCAGGTCCAGACCGGCCCCGGGCCGCGCCCCGTGTTGCGATGTCATGGAAAAAAGGCGTGGTGCACACCTGGCGTATCACTGGGTCGTTTCATCACGAGCCGAATCTGCATTGGGAACATGTATGGCGCGGACATTTTCGGATCTTCACTGTTGCCCAACTCATGCGATGCGTTACAACAAGTGCCAGTCGGTGGACATATGCTGCTAATACTCACGATCCCTTGCAACAAAAACCATTCCGTGCACATCTGCTGCTGCCCAAACCATTGAATCCCAAGATCCCTTGCAACATGTACAATTGAATTGACATCGCCTGACGGTCACAGCGACCCCATTTTCACCATCCTGTACAACAGTACTTCTCGGTGCACACCCGTTGATCTTCACGTCCATCCAACGTTGACGATTCTTTGCATTAGAGACTGCAGTGGACATGGGGGATGTTCCGAGCGCGCTCCCTGGTCTCCCAGACTCTCCCAGAAACGTACCAATCACGTCCGAAGCGCCCCCAAGCTCGCCGTCGCCACAAACATCAGCAGCATCCACTTCCGTATCTTCAAAGTTTCACCGGCCCCGTCGCCGCAGATGGAGTGAAGGATCAGATGATCAGATCGCGTTGGTGCGTTCAGAAAGTTGAAGACGTCGGTATTATGGGAAGTGGCGGAAGCAGGACGCAGGCACGCCCCAAGATCGCCTCCAGAAGGTCCAGAAGTATCCGGAGAGTACAAGTCGCCATGTTAGCCACGCAACTAAAGTCAACCTTTAAACATGACCAGCTGCATTTCGGGTGACCCGCCCGCGCGTGGCCACCCGATCGCGCTCGCGGGCGCGCGCGGACGACCCGTGGGGAATTCTGTATTGTCGCTCATCTTTTGATTATACAAGTCCTCGGCCACGGGGCGGGAGGCTCACGACCAGTTCTAAACTGGCCCCAGGTCGCGACTCGGATGGCTATCCTGCGGAAGAATAAGACGCGGCGCGCGTCGGCCGATCGTAAGATCATTGCACCTTGGGCCAAGTCTATATTATGATCGGAATGGCGCTGATTCTGTTTGATCTTCACGCTGATCCAACCTATGCGACCCCTTGCAGACAAAAAACAATGTGGTGGACATTGGCTGATCTCCACGGTGGTCTGAGATCTACCATCTCTTGCAACAAATCACATTCGGTGCACACCTGCTGATCTTCACAACCACCTCGAACCCACGACCCCTTGCAACAAACACACTGTGGTGGACATCGGCGGACCTTCACACCGACCCAAACACCCTCGCCCTGTACAACAGGTCAGTATGTGCACACCGCCGGATCTTGACACCCCTCAATTTGGTGGATATTGGCTGATCTTCGCAGTGCGCGTCCATGTCTCCTGGAGGTTCCCAAGCGCTCCCAGACGCCCCCCAAGCGCTTTCAAACTTTCCGTCGCCACAAACATCAGCTGCATCCACCTCCGCATCTTCACCGTTTCACCGTCCTCGTCGCCGCAGGAGGATGCAATGAGCAGGTGAATCAGATCGCTATGGTGGTGCGTTCCGATTGTTGGGGAGGCTGGTCTTGTGGGAAGTGTCGAATCAAGACGCAGGCACGCTCCAAGATCGCTCTGGGACGGCCCAGACGTGCTCTTAAATCTGAAAGTGCAGATGATGCAGGATTGCCTTGGCGCAATAAGAGGTCATGCCGATACTTCGGGAAAGGGCTTGCTGAACGGGGGAATGATCCCCGCAATAACCAGGTGATCTTAACCCGAACCCAAAACCGAAGCGTAGCCGTAACCCCTAAGCCCTGGATCAAGCCCCTAGTCATAACCATAGCTGTACATAAATCCGAATCCTAACCTCAACCTCCTAGCCGAATCCTAAGCCCTATCCCGTAGCCTTCATCCGAAGTCCAACCCCTTGCAACCTACAGCGCATTTTGCATTTTACTGACCGCGCCCCTGTCTGGCGCAAAATGACGGGGGGAAGCGGGGGGGGGGGACACCCCCTCCTTCCCCCCTGCCGCCCCCTCCTTGTCCCCACGAGGTGAGGGGAGGTTCCCCCCCCCATCCCCCGCATCTCTGGTACACAGGGGGGGGGAGCGGGGGTTCCGACCCCTCCGCCCCCCCGTCAGTACTCGGGGTAAAACATTAGCGTCCTTCGACGACGACGTCGACGACGACGACGAGCTACCGCCCTCCCTATGGACCTCCCCAGCCCGAAGCCCGCCCCCCTGCCCCCCCCCTTCGGCCCTTCCATCTTTCAGGTTGCCAGCGCTCCACATCCGCACGAGCCCCATTGAATTCTTTGGGGTGCGTCGAATATGAATTCCTCCAGGTGTCTTCGATGGTCGACTGTCTTCGTCGCGTGACATCGTTGAGGGCGGAAACACATAAGATGCGATTCTGCTCATTACATAGCAACCCCTGTAGGGCGAACAGTGGATGGTACATTTTAGTCACCACATGGCAGCACAGGAGGAGCGCTTAACAGACCAGTATGCGCTACTCGTGATGCTGACACGCAGGGAGTGTCTTATTCTGCCGTGCAATAGAGTCAACACACGACGACGATGGCGACGACAGCGGCGACGACAAGGGCGACGCCGACGACGACGGCGAGAAGCATGACTACGGAGACGACAGCGATGACGACGATGATGATGACGATTGCGACGAATACGGCAATAACGATTACGACGTCGACGCCGACGCCGACGCCGACGCCGACGCTGACGCCGCCGCCGCCCACGACGACGACGACGACGAGACTTCGCGCAGATCCACACCGGGTGGAAGTGTGGGGGCTAGCTTCACAGGGGGGAGGATAGCTTCCGAAGACCCCCCCCGCAAGTATCAGCCCATGCTTAACCCCAGTCCCGAAAAGGAGTGGAGGGCGGGGGTAGCTTCGGACCCCTCCCAACGACCAGCGACCCCCAGTTTCGCGCTGAGCAAAAGGAGGGTGGTGCGGGGAGCTTCTGAAGCCCCCCCAGTTCGAAAGGTAAGCCCAGGGTCACCCTGGAAACCTAAGCGAGGGGCGGGGTAGCTTCCAAAGCTCCCACCCCCATGGTGCAGCAGGGAGGCGGCGGGCGTAGCTTCCGAAGCCCCCCCCTTTGCAAAAGGCAGCCCAGGCTTACCCCCGCGGCGAAATCGGAGGGGAGAGCTTTCGAAGTCCCCCCCGATTCCCCAGGTTTACAAACGGAGGGTGTGTGGGTGGGGGGTAACTTCGGAAGCTCACCCTTTTGGGAAGGAGGGGGGGGGCTAGCTTGAAGCTGAGGTTTCCCTTTTGTTTTTCGTGTCTCCCGCAGCGCGCTCTTTCATACATAAGAACACACTGAACAAGTTGGCAAGCAACCACATGACGTATATGACACACGTAAAATGCAATGAACGTCGATGTTGTCGAGTAAGGGACACACAGCACAGACTTCGAAACCAATCGCAGCAGAACCCTGGTGGAGAACACTCGAAGCAGAATACTGTACTTGGCTGCAGTGTGTTCTTCCTCTCCTCCCTACCACTTAGAAGGAGAGCGAGGACAGAGGAGGACAGCGAACGGTGGAGGACGGAGAACGGGCGAGTCGGAGGTAGGAGGAGGAAGAAGGAAGATGATGATGATGAGGAGGAGGAGGAGGAGGATTTGTGGGTGGTGTATGTGTGTGTTTGTGCATGTGTGTGTTTGTTTGTGTGCGTGTGTGCGCGACGAGGGGGTCTGCACGAGGCGCGCTCAATTTAGGGAAGGGGGAACGGAGGAGTAGTAGGAGGAGGAGGAGGAGGAGGAAGGATGAGGAAGGATGGCAGAGGATGAGAACGGCTTCGTGGTATTCGGACGAGGTTCTCGGGGCTCTAGTGCTGGCCTCAGGAGGTGGAAATGGAGGAGGAGGAAATGGAGGAGGAGGAAATGGAGGAGGAGGTGGAGGAGGCGCAGGAGAAGGAGAAGAGTAAACTCAGGATGCATCAATGATACCACAGCGCACCCTCCGTCCTTAGTCCTCTCCACTCCAACATCCTTACGAGCATTCCTGGGAGTTGTCCCCTTGAAAAAGGGAAAATGGATGAGCAACCCATTTGCACGCCATTTAGGCGACATCCCCGTTTTGAAAAGTAATTGCCTTTCCAGCGTCAACTAAGGAATACCAAGAGACAGAAACAGCAAGTTTACGGTGGGGTCCAGCGATCTGAAAAGAAGCCGTCCTCCATCCGTGCAAGTGTTGCAGAGAAATCTCCCACGAGAGCCCCATTTTGAAAAGGAGCCTCGTTCCATCCATGTAACTTAAGAGCCGCTATCCATCCTTGTAGCTGTTGCAGACTTTCTGGACACATGTGCGCAGCGCTGTGTCGATATCCACACGCTGGAAACGGCCCGCTGTCAATCATTGCTACTGTTGGGGAGTTGCGACCCAGACGTTTTGTGAGTCGGTCCAAGAAGGCCTCGCCTTCGAGGATCGAATGAGTTGCCATCTCTTCCCCGTCGGAAGGCGGCGGAAGTAAAACCGGGGCGCCTCCGCCGGCGGAAGCCGGCGGAACTAAACATTGTTCGGCCCCGGGGGATGGCAACCGTTTTGGGTTCAGGGTTTCTGGAAACCGCCACGTGGGCGCGGCGTCCAGCTTCACGGGCTCGCTATTTGCAGGCTGGCCCGCACTGCGTCCCGAGAGTTTGCCTGGCGACGCCTCTCGGTCCTCCGATGCCGCTGGGGGGCGCCGGGAGTGCCCAAGCCGCCCCCCATGGCTCCCCACGACGGCCCCGGCGAGGGAGATTGTTATTTGAATCGGGCCTTGCGTGATGTGGGGGCGATCCGTAATTTGGGGGCGAGAATCGGTGAATCTTTTTGTGCTGGGCCCGAAAGGAGCCCCATGGAGCCCACAAAGGGGCACGAAGGGTGCGCGTTTCTCCCCCTCCATCGATCGCCCCCCACAAAGTATCGCCCAACTGAAATCAATTCCTCGGCCCCGCGGGGCGACGGGGGGGGCCCTGGAGAGGAGTTCTGCGGGCACCCGCGCGTCTGGGGCGCCTCCAGGATTGCCGCGGTCCCCCTCCTGTCCCCTCCCCGTCTCTTGCCTCTCCGTCCCTTGCTCACTCCTTCCTCCCCCACTTCGTTTCCGCCGCACCCGCGCCGAATGACGGGCCGCACTGCCGCGCCCCTCCAAGCAGGTGGTGTGCGATGTGCGTGACTGTCGCTTTTCGGGCTTCGAGTGCGGCCGTGCCCGCGCCAAGTCACCGCCCGCACTACCGCCCCTTCAGGCAGGTGGCGTGCGATGTGCGCGATTGTCGAATTTGGGAGCCACGCTGCCCCCTCTCCCTCCTCGTCCTCGGCCTCGTCCTCATTTATGTCTCGCTCCGTTTTGCTGCACAAGCTTCAGGCCAAGCTATCGCGTACGGGCTCGCCTGTTGCAGTTTGGCTGTTGCGTTACTCCAGGTTTGCTTGCTGCATTTCAGTGCCACCATGGTTCATCGCCGGGGCGTGCAATTGTTTGGGGTGGGTGGGTGGGGGGGAACTTAGGGAGTTGTAAGACGAAGTTGGGCAGCGCTGAATCGAGAACCACGTTCGGTCACGAGTCACCCTCCGCCCTTGCATCTGCTGGACAATCTGAATCTTCAGGATTGCAACCAGTGGGTAAGTATCATGCGAAACGCCTGGCCCACATTACCGACACCTCTGGTGGTATGACGATGATGAGTTATTTATAGGGATGTTCCTCATCTGCTTAATCCTGACTCTATTAGTCCTCCTCCGCGGGTTGGGGCAGGAATGATCTCCTGAGACAGGGTTCTTCGACCTAGGATCAGGTGTGTACTCGCGTTCCGCGCGATCAGCCCGTGCGCCAAAGCCTCGAGAGGGCAAGATTTGCGCAGCAGGTTGTTGCAGAGGCCGAGGTGGAGGATCAGGAGGAGGATTTGGAGGAGGATAGGAGGATAAGCAGGGGAAGCGGGGAGAGGTCGGTCAGGACAGGGCCAGTCCCCTCCCGCTCCTCGCTTTCCTCTTGCCCCTCCTGGGCCCAGTTTGGCTGCGCTGCCCCCGCGCGCGCAGCGCTACGGATGCCGACCGCAGGATGGCAAGAACTACGGCGTCGTGGTGCTTCCGGAAGGCCACTGGGGCAGCCCTCGGGGCAGCACCGCACGCGGGCGACGCGGGGCGGCGGCGGTCAGCGGACTGTCGGATGCAGACGCGGGGCCTCCTCTCGCCACGAAGCAGGGGGGGCTCGCCGCGGACATCTGTGGCGCTCTAGAATCGGCTGCGCCTGCGGCGCATGCTGCTTCCGGCGGGGGCCCGCGGAAGCTGGCGAAAGTACAATGGTGGCGGGTCAGGCAGGCGGATGGCAGCGAAAGTGAGAGACTCGAGTCCGCATCCTTGGACTCGGGGTGTCCCTTCATCCCCCAGGTTCCCACGACACTCTCGCCCAGCGTCCGATTCCTGCGGCTCCAGGCGTGGGGAGCGGGCACTGGCATGACGGAAGCGGGTCCCGAGGGGAGCGCGTCCGAGACCCCTGCCGCTGCCGGGAAGGCGTCCGATCTTCCTCCTCCTCCTCCTCCTCCTCCTCCTCCTCCTCCTCCTCCTCCTCCTCCTCCTCCTCTCTCCTCCTCCTCCTCCTCCTCTTCCTCCTCCTCCTCCTCCTCCTCCTCCTCTGCGTCTTGAGTCGTGTTGTCGGTTGTCTCAGTCCCGTGGAGGGCCCTTCGGGGGTCTGAGGGCGGCGCAAAGCGCCTGGGCCGCCGTGCCTCAAGGACCCGCTTCCTTGATCCATGCTTGTCCTCCAGGAGAAGGAGGAGGAGGAGGAGGAGGAGGAGGAGGAGGAGGAGGAGGAGGAGGAGAAAACAGAGGAGAACAAAGAGGAAAAAGGAAAAAGGAGGAGGAGGAGGGGGAGGAGGAGGAGGAGGAGGAGGAGGAGGAGAGGAGGAGGAGGAGGAGAGGAGGAGGAGGAGGAGGAGGAGGAGGAGGAGGGAGGAGGAGGAGGAGGAGGAGGAGGAGGAGGAGGAGAGGGAGGAGGAGAAAGAGGATTGTCGCAGTACAAGATGTGTCAGTAAGCCGTGCTGGGTGCCGCTGGTGTACGAGGTTCGGTGACGTAGGCGGGATGTTTCCATTTCTCCATGGGTGCGTTCTCCGATAGGGTTTCGGCGAAGTCTGAACGGTCCCACATGGTTATTTTTCACCTCCCCCACAGTGTTTTTGTGACGCTCCCCCTTATTCCACTGTTCCTCCTCCTCCTCCTCCTCCTCCTCCTCCTCCTCATCCTCCGTGTTCGTTGCTCCTCCTCCTCATCATCATCCTCCGTCTCCTTCTTCTCTTCCTCCTCCTCCTCCTCCTTCTCCTCCTCCTCCTCCTACTCCTCCTCCTCCTCCTCCTCCTCCTCCTCCTCTTTCTCCTTCTCCTTCTCCTCTCCTCCTCCCCTCTCCTCCCTCCTCCTCCTCCTCCTCCTCCTCCTCCTCCTCCTCCTCCTCCTCCTCCTCCTCCTCCTTCTCCTCCTCCTCCTCCCCCTCCTCCTCCATGGCCCCTTCCCCTCTATCTCCTTTCCCGGCCGCCCGGCCCGTTGTTCCTCATTCTGCTGCCGGCGGGCGTCGCGGACAGCAACGGAGGGGGGGGGCAGCCGGCAACGCACTCATTCTCCTTCTCCCCCCCCTCTCCCGCCTCCCTTGTCCTTGCATCCCGAAGGGTCAATCGAAAATAATAAACTGAAATATCCGCGCAGAGGTCCCGTGTCTGGCGCTGAACCCCTTCTGGCGGCGCCTCCAGCACTGCCTGGGGCGCACTCCGCGCGCCAGGAAACAGGGGGTCAGCGCCGACGCAAGACATCCGCGCGGGCCTCTAGAAGTTTCTGGTTATGACGCCTACTTCCGGGGAGTAGCTTCGCCCCAGAGTCCCGTTTTTGTTGGTGGCCTTGTCCCCGGTACCATGGTTGACGGTGGCCAAGGGAACTGCGCCCCTTAAGCGAGGACAAATTTGGACTGAACAAGCGCATCCCTTAAGTGAGTATTTCTGGAAGTTCTGATTCAACACGCAGAATGCCCTTCTTGCATGTTTGTACAGGCTACTTACCGAAGGTCGCTAAAGGCCGCTAACGGCCCACGGCCACTCACGGCTTCTAAGGAAACTAACTGTTGCTAGAAGGCTACTACAGGCAACAAAGGGCTGCTAATAATACACTGGGGCCGCTGAAGGCCACTAAAGGCTACTTAACCGAAGCGGTTATGTCAGAAGGAGCGTCCAAAAGGACTCGCCCAACATCCCATGCGTCCCTGCTCAAGGAAGGCGCACTCTTTCCATTGGATCCTCTACAGAAGTTTAAATTTAGAAACCAACCCCTGCATCATCCATACAAGATCTCAGATAGTATAATATGATCTGGGCGGGCGTCATCTGTTCAGCACCGTAAACAGGTGTATCCCTTGCGTGCCCGCGCGAGGATGGCGCGCCTCCCGCGCAGAATCTTCGACAAGTAACGGCGTGCGAAGGTCTAGGAGGCCTCCGGCAGCACCAGATCGCCCCAGGACCCCCCAGAGGCTCTAGGAGTCTTCACGAGGCTCCAGGACACCCCAAGGAGAAGGCCCAGGAGGTCCCCCACGGGTAATCCTCGGTACCTTCGCGCTTGCGGGGGCTGCCCAGTATAAAATCCTGGGGAAATCCACTCTTGCGAAAGACCTCCCGCATGAAAGCTGAGTGAAATCCCGCTTGCGGGAGCCCTCCGCCTAGCTTAGACCCATGCAGATTCAATCTAGACATGTCCCCTGAGACCCCCCCGGGCACGTCCCTTGGTGCGCCCCTTGGAACGTCCACTGGCGCGTCACCGGGCGCTTCCACTGGCTCGCCCCTTGACGCGTCCCCTGACGCGTCCCCTGGAGCGTCCCTTGGCGCGCCTCCTGGCCCGCCCTCTGGCAAGGCCCCTGCCTCGTTCCCTGACAAGCCCCCTTGCCCGTTCCCTGGCACGTGCCCCTGGTCGTCCCCTGGCGCGTCTCCCGGCACGCCCCCTTCGACACGTCCCCTGGCACGTCTCGTGGCGCGTCTCCTGACACATCCTTCGGCGCGTTCCCCCCGACAGGGCCGCCGGCACGTCTCCTGGCAGGTCTGCCGGGCACGTCCCCTGGCGCGCCCCCTCCTCGCGTGATCGGGGGAGCTTGCCACGGTAAGCCCTGGCGGAGTTGCGGGTGCCTGGTGCTACGCGAGCAAGTTGGTCATCGCCCCGCGCTGATGTTGCCAAGCTAGCGGCCACATGGAATTTATGATGCTACGTGGTTGCTGGTACGATTTCAATGGTCTCCTTACTCCCAGAAGGCCGCACACTGGGAAACGTCAGAGCTCCCATGATTCTGAACACATACTAATCATCGTTGGCGCGAGTTCCGCCATGCAGTCGGCGCTGACACAAATACGTGGATGTTGGGTATAGCATTGATGCACTGGATTTCCAGTTTTTGTGTGTGTGTGAGTATGCTTGCGTTATGCTCATTTCTCGTTTCGCACAGCTTGTGGTAGCGTCCTGTTTGTTTACTTATGTTCCGGCTCAGTATTCAAAGTTGATTTCTGCTCGTTGGCTGCATGTTTCTGCCTTCGTGTTCGGATATGCTCTCTTTTGAGTGCTCCCTACCTGGGATGTCATGGATGACTGGAGCCGGTTCGGCATCTTGTCATTGGCAATTGAGTTCACGATCCCCGATAGTTTGCGACAGAATGTTCGTACAAATTCGAGAAGGAGGACACGGGTGTGCGTTGGTCAATATCCCCATGCTTGCCATGCTGAGTATCCCACATTCTTGACGTTAGCCCGCGCAGAGGTGTCAGTTGCCTTTCGAAAGTTTCAAATACATATATATATATATATATATATATATATATAAGTGCAGCATGCAAATGTGCCAAGAGTTCTGACTGGGCGAGTTGCCGGCGATCTGGCGAAATTGCGGAGACCATTCTGGGCAAATCTTCAAGGCCATATGACGAGACGTGACGAGTTTGTTTTCCACGGGGCGGAGGACGAGGGTGAGGAAAGAGGGGGAAAGAAGCACCAAGAGATGGCACCAGGCCAGCGCGCTGATGCCCTAACTAGCAAGGATTCCGCCGTGCAGCCATACGGTTCGCTCTGTATTGCGCCATCCTCGCAGATGGGCGCAAGACGGCTGCGACGTGGCTCTTGCCGCCGAGCGTGCCCACTTGCCCCACCTAACTTCCTGAATCCCACCTCCGTGCGCAGCTAGCCCAGAAGGCCTCATCGAATTCATCCCCGAGTTCAACAAGATGATAGGGGAGATCAATGAGCTCGGCGACGGGCTGAAAGAGGAGGATTCGTGTGGCCCCGCTTTCTGGAGCGCTCAATATCTTCTCCGTTTCCAACTCCATTGAGTCCCCATCCTTCCTTCCGCCTCGCCCACCGCTCATCATCCTTCTCGTTGCCCTTCCATCCCATCCTTCACCCCCCCAGTCCTCGACGTCTTCCCCTAAACACCCCCCATGGCCACCTCCATCTCATATGCCTCCTGCGGTCGAGGAAAGCTGCGCGCTGCAGCGGCCGGACTGGACACCCTTACCGCCCGGTTCTGGTGACCATCCCCGTCCCAAAGGTGGACGGGTGTTGGACGATCCGCACGAGGAAGACGTGTAAGGCGAAGGATGGAGACAAGGGGAGCAGGGGGGGGATGGGAACAAGAGGGTGACGTTTCCGTAGTTCTCGAGGGTACTGTCGGCGCATCGCCGCCCGCTCTCTGGGAGTCTGGCGGAGTGGCGCGCAGCACCGAGAGGCGTGACGTGGCGCGCCTGCTGGCGATCCTTGCGAGGGGCTTCTTCGGAGCATCCAGTGGCTTTCGGCCAACCCCGCCACCGCGCACGTGTCGGTGACAAGAGGCCTCTTGAGGCAGTTTCTTGGGGTCTCTACTGGGAAGCCTCTCGGGGCCCTCTTGGAGGCATACATTGGGCCTCTTGGGGACACGTCGAGGGTCCTGTAGGCACTGTCTATGGGGAGAGAGGCTCCGACGGCCCTTTTGTCTTCCACCGATTTGGCCCCTTTGGGGGGTCTCTTGGGTCCTCCTGAGGGCCTCGTGGGCCGTCTTGGGGCCCCCTCCGAGCGTTCTTGGAGGCCTCTTGGGCCGTCGTGGAGTGTGGGAAGCTTGACATGGCGAGACTGCTAGAATCACTGAACAACTGCAGGGGAGTTCTGGTTCTGGCTTCTTGGTGCCCTGTCGGGGGTTAACGTGGAGCGTCTTGGGGCGCCTAGGGGCCTCTTAGGCCATCCCGAGGCCATCGTGAGCCGTCTTGGAGCGCTCTTGGGCCATGTCGGGACTCTCTTTGACCGTCCTGGGGCTGTTTTTGGTTGGCCTGAGGCCATCTTAGGCCCTCTTGGCCCCTTTAGCTAGGGGGGTCCGCGAGGGGCCGCTGGCAGAGTAGGGCCCCATTGGAGGGACTTCAGGGAGCCTTTGACCAGGCGCTGGACAATCTTGCCAAACACTTTGACAGAGTGGTCTCACACGGCCCACACTGCAGGCGGGAGCGGCAGGACCGAGGACGCATGCGGCACATCACCGGCCGCTCCCTAGGAGTGTGGGGCACGTGTGGGCGAAGAGTTGTCTGGCGACTGATTTATGCTCAGGGCGTCCTGGGTTCCTGGCGCTCAGTTCCTTAGTAAGAAGTCAAGCACTGGTTGGGGGGAAATATTATATTTAGGCGCTCCCTGTCGTATTCGAAAGCGCTGTTTAGGGTCTTCTGCCGCCAAGCGCATAATTTGTCACATAGGTGCCGTTTCTGGCTTTCTCAGGGTCTGTGGAGGCCATTTTGGGACATCTTCGGAGCCAAACGTGCGACGCGTACACAAGTGTGAAAGCGTAGTGATTGTTAATGTCTGTGTCGCCATATCGGAGAGAGCGTGATCCACCGCCGCTTTACTGTGGAAAATTGCCGCCCTTTTCCTCCGGAACCCGGGGGTCCCCCCCCCCCTTCCGAAAATCCCCCCCCCTGCTGGAACCCCTCCCCACCCCCCCGTCCCCCGGCAAAACCCTCCCCCTCCCCTAACCCCCCCCCCCCTCGAACTCGAAAACCGGGGGGGGTCACTACCGGTTCGAACCCCCCCCCCCCCTCGAAAACCGGAGGGGGGGGGGTACCGGTTCGAACCCCTCCCCACCTCCCCTCTCACCTCCAGCAAACGACTCCCGGTCCCTACCACCGTCCTCACCACATCCCCCACTGTTGTTCCCAGCGCCACTGTCCTCACCACCACTGTCCCCACTGGTTCCACCACCGCCCCTACTGTCCCCACCAGTGCCACCACCACTGTCGCACTGTCCCCCACTGTCCCCACCACTGTTCCCACCACGGCTCCACACTCCCAACTTTCTCCACGACTATCCCCACTGTCCCCACTGTCCCACTGACTCCTCCGCTGTCCCACTGAGCTGTCCCACTGTTCCCACCACTGTCCCCACTGTCCCCACCACTGTCCCCACTGTACCTCTGTCCCATTTTCCCACCGCCGTCCTCGCCACCGCCTTCACCACTGTCCCCACCACCACTGTACCCTCCACTGTCCCACTGTTTCCACCACACTCCCACTGTCCCCACACCACTGTCCCCACCACCACCGTCCCCACCACTGTCCCACTGTTCCCACCATTGTCCTCACCATTGTCCCTACCACTACCGTCCCCACCACTGTCCCACTGTCCCCACCACTGTCCCGTTGTCCCCTCACCACTGTCCCCACCACCACCGTCCCCACCACTGTCCGCACCACCCCTCGGTTTTCGAGAGGGGGGGGGGGTTCGAACCGGTAGTGACCCCCCCCCCTTTTCATGATGAGCTGGGGGGGGGGAGGGGTTCGAACCAGTAGTGACCCCCCCCGGTTTTCCAGAGGGGAGGGGGAGAGGGGTTCGAACCGGTAGTGACCCCCCCCGGTTTTCCGCCAGCAGCGGTAGAACACGCTCTTTCCCATATCGGGGGCTTCTCGGGGCCTTACTCCTGGGCCAAGCCAGAGGCACCTTGGGACCATCACCTTTCGTTTTGGCCTCCCGCGGCCTTCTTCGGGGCCGACTGGGGCTGTCCTGGAGGCCGAGTTGGGCTGTCCTGTTACCTGGAAAGTGGGCTTGCCCACGACCTCGTGCGGCTCTGCCCCCCACTTCGCCACGCACTGCTCGGCCATGCTCTTCGGCACGCGCGCGACGGCTTTCACGGTCTGAGTGTGCCTCCCTCCTGCTTCCTCTAGCTTTCCCTCCCCGCGCTCCTGAGCGCCTCACTGCGCTTCGGCGCGTCCCGCCGCTGCTTGACCGACCTTTGATCTTTCACGTCTGCCGACTACACAGTTCCCTGGAAGGCTGGGGCCGTCTTGAGCCCCTTCTGTTGTTTGTCGGCTTCCCTGCTGGAGTCCTAGACCAGCCTGGAGCGGCCAGGAAGCCGAAGCACACCCCTCCAGGTAGCGTTTTTAGTGATGGGTCTTCTCTCTCCCCTCCTGGACAGCAGGAAGGAGAAGACTGGAGAGACAGGACCGGCGTCATTCCATCATGCTAATACTCTGTGTGCGTCGCCCCCTAAGGGCGACGCGCGCGCCGAGTATCGTATAGTAGAAGTTTCGTGGCGGGCGTTTTCTGGCCGTGCCGCTCGGGGAACGATATACAATTGATTTTCCAGTTGATGTACTATCTTGCTGGCCTTCCGCTCCCCCCGCCAGAGCTGCCTCCCCCAGCTATAAGGAAGATATGCTACAATTCGGTTGTACGACATGCTCAGGTCGGACGCACGCCTCCAAGGAGGACGCATCGTACAAGTGTGTCTTTGTGCATCCTTAAGGGGGCGCGAGACAAACAGCATACAGCCAACACGTTGAAAAAAGGAGCCGCTTGGTTTCGGACGGGATTCGGAAAGGGGCTCATTGTTCCTCTGGTCCTGCCGCGGTTGTTCCTCTAGCCCCTCTCATGCGCGCAGATGTTGTTGGGGCCAAAGTTGGGCTCCGTTCCTGATTCGATCAGCAGGGAGAACGGGACGGAAGCCCAGCATGCTCTTCCACAGCCTTGCGCCCCCCAAGGGGACGGATGGATCTTGCTTCATGCGCCTGTACGCCTCGGCCCTCGACTCCGAGGGGCGGAATGCCAGACCGATGTCGCAACATTGGATCGATCGCCCGACTCGTTCTGGCGAGCGCCCCGACGTGGCCGCGCCAGGACGTCTTGGCGAAGCTCTCCCCCGAGACCTCGGAGAAGTGTGGGGGCTCGGCAACCCCAGGCTTCAGGCGTCGACGCACGGAGTGTTGTTCGCGATTCTGGGGCGCGGGGGCTGCCTTTCTCGGGCACGACCCGCGACGAAGCATTGGTTCTGGGAGGCGGGGTCGAGTGCTCTAGGGGGAGGGGGGGGGGGGGGGCAGACAGTGCAGAACAACAAAAGCGACGTCGGAGGTCTGGGGCAGTGTGGCACCACCAGCCCTGAGGCAGGCCCATCCTGGACCCTGAGCTGGTGCAGATGCCCTCCTGGCCTAGGCCAGGAGGGCCTTGGAGGCTCGCTCCTACCCGCTGGACTGAAGTGTGGAGACCGTGGGGATCGAGAAAGACGCGGTTGGCCTCCCGTTCGGCCACGGGGCCCCGGGACAATGTTGGACTCGGGGCCGATTCGGGAATTTCAGATGCATCTCTCATCCCGCCTGATGGGGTCAGCGTCTGAAAATGCGATTCCGCCTGAGACTTCGCCAACAAAAGCATCAGATCGCCTTCCAGAGCGATCTGAGAATGTGCCGCGGCATCTGAAAGTGGCGATTTCGCGTGGGACTTCCTCAGAAAAAAATCCGATCCATCTCCATGCTGCTTGAGAGCAGCGACGTCGCCTGAGAATTCCTCGCTCGCTATTTTCACACCGCCAAAGAGTGGCGCCTTTGTTTGGGCTGTCCTAACAACCGCGCGTCTCGTCCACCCCCCCGTCGCCGTTCCTCCGTTCGGGCCACGACTCTGTCTGGGAGTAATTTGGGATCGATCGACTGTCGATGCTTGAGTTTTTTTTCGATTGGCGAGGACCCAGGGGGTGTTCCCTGGCATAGTGTCGATCACCACTTTATAATCCAGGGGTTGGCGATCGCTGTCATCGCATAGTTATGGGACGTCGCACGTATGGACGAATCACCCAGGGTATGTCAAAATCAGGTCGTAACTGCCATGTGTAGGACATATTCGCCCCAAGCAGGGCGAAACACTACGGTCCAATAGGTAGGAGTAGAAGCGGGCCATTGAGCTCTGCACCATCCCAGGTTCCAGGACGGACCTGGCCAGGGCTGGCGGTGTAGAATGTTTGGTCTCCGAAGAGGTTCCGCTTCCTGCCGGGTTTCCTCCGCGCGCAGCTGCTGATGGACCGCGACCCACACGGGAACGTGCAGGCTGGCGCTGCTTGATCCCATCCATCCTTTCTTGCTGCTGCTCTTGCAGCGGCCCGAGAAATCACCGATGAGCCCGGCTCGACTCTCCTTCTCCTCCTTTATCGTGGGAAGGAAGATCACCACCGTCACCAGGAGGGGTGTGCAACAGGGAGGTCGGGGGTGGCGGTGGTGATGCATATCCTTTGGAGCGCGCAAATCATCTTGCATTCGCAACATCAAGAAGTCTTCCCCCCAGGTAGTGCTGGTGAGTGCCCTTATTCCTGCACCTCTGCTTCTCAGACCCCTCCTGCCCCCCCCCTTTCCTCCCAGAAAGCGAGCCTCACACCAGCGTGCGGGCTTACGCACGCAGCCTGTGCCTACCCCCCCCCCTGTGAAGCGAGGGCTCCCCCCAAGCACCCCCCCAGTCCCTGAGCCCCAGTGGTGATGCGTGTTAGTGGAGGGCCTGCCCTGGGCCCTCTGTGAGCGGCGAGGCGTCCGGAGGTCTCTGGAGGCCCCCACAGGCTTCAGAAGGCCCCCAGCTGTAACCCAAAAGCGTGAAACAATGCAAAGAACTTCTGGCGTCCGCTTGAGTTCTTCAATCCGCGGGCCGCAGAGGTCTCGACCCCTTCCCGGCCTTGCAGGGGGGGTAGTCTCCTGACTCGGACTCACGCTTGGTGGTCCTGGGGCCGACACCGGCTCCTGGAGGCAGAAATGTAAGAAAAGCGCTAGGATGTGACATCGATCGGACGTGTGCATTTTTTCCCGGCGTGGACCATCGAGGAGCATCCTGGAACATCTTGCGGAAAAGTACACGCACGAAACAGAAAAAATGCACGGGGAATGGACGTCCGAGCGAAGACTAGAATATTGAAAATAATGGAACCGTTCAAAGTGTGGGAACGTGGAAAAGCATCGTTCTGTGGAGTGGGGGCAGGTCGCCAAGATCGAGACGGAGAAGCTGCTGGCGTCGTGCGTGGAGCAGGACTCCTCGCGCCTGCGCCGCCCCTGTCCGTCGCCGCTGGTCCGCCCCGAAGGCTCAACACATGAGTTCACATTCAACACACTTGGGACCTCAGGTGCGCCCTGGAAGCGACAGGGCTGTTTTTTTACTGGTTCCGTTTCGCCGTTTTCTTTGTGGTTCCGTTGCCGATGTTTGGCTGGTTCCGTCGCCGTTTTTTCCAGTTCCGGTTCCGGTTTCAATCCCGGAGCTCTTCTTTTGCCGTTTCTGGTCGCCGTTTTTAGCCGCTTCCATTTGCAAGAGGTATTTTCTGGAAACGGTGAACAAAAGGTCCCTGCGGTTTCCGGTCCCTGCAATTTCCGGGGCCCATTAAGGTTGAGGCAAGGTCTCCTTTGGGTGGACGGGGCTCAATATGCCTTGGGTCCTTCCTGTTGTTGTCCTGTGGCACTCCTCGCGCATCTCGATTGAAAAGGGGCCTCGTGCCTGACCCGTGGTTCCATGTGGCAACGTGTTCGCTATAGGACTCTTGCGCTCAGGTCAGAGGGGCAGTGGAGTTGTCGGCGGCCCATCTTCCTCGTCATCCTCGTCCGTCTAGGGGAGACGCCACGTATGTGCCTCCCGCTGCAGGAGTGAGGCCTGGACCCTTCCATGCAACGGGTCGTGCCGCTCACGATTGCAAGATTTGATTTGCGATGCGCATTGGACAGGACAGGACAGGGCCTCATCTCGTCATCGACCCGCTCCTTCTCGATCGGGAGGGTCGCCGATGTTTCAACCGGCCCTCACCCGACCCCCTACATTTCGAAAACACGATACGGGCGTTTTTTGTTGTGCCCCTTGTGCCTTGTGGGATCGTGTTCGGGCCACGGGTCCGACCCGCGACAAGAAATTCTTCCCAGATAAGGATTGGATGGGGTGTTTTGGGGCCGACCACGTCGCAGGTCCTGGGGAGAGGGGTTGACGATTATCCAGCACCCTGTCTGGATGCTCATTGCCCGCGGCCCCGCCGCCCTGGCTGCATTTCTCCGACGCCGTGCCTCATGGCGGTGGTCCTAATTACCTTGCTCCGAGCGCTGGGCGAGGTGGCGGTGGTCATCGTAAGGGTCTGCGTCTGCTGTCGCCCCCAGCCATCTCATGGTCTGTTTTTGATCCAACCCGCAGGCCCCAGGGGTCTCGACGGCTTCCGCCGGGGCAGTTCTTCTTCGTCCCATCTGGATGTTTCTTGATGGTCGCGGGGAGCCTGCCCCGCACCCCACCCCCCCTTGCGGCGACCTGCGCCTGCCCCGGAGGAGCTCCAGCGCCTCCGCGAGGCCGGCGAGTTCTCGGGCACCTTCCAGGCGTGCGCTCGCGCGGCCGCCCGCTTTTGAGCCGTTGCGGCGCAGGGCCTGGGGAGCGGACGCGCGGAGGCACCCCACGAAGCGTCCACGTCAGAGGAGCGAAGAGCACCATAGTTGGAAGCTGGAACACATACATTACCAGTGGCGGGCTGTGTTTCAATCCCAGGGTTTTCTGAGGAGCGGGGACGACGTCGGGGTGGTGTGGTGCATATCTGTTTTTATCCGTTTCCTGGGGGAACAGCGAAACATGTATACACCAAGGTCTCGTATGCACCAGGATCCGCTTATCCTATGCAAATTTCAGTGCAGGGCTAGAACAAGCGCCGGTGTATAGAGTTCGGCTCTCTACATAGCTGGCTCGCTTCGGAAAGGGCCTCGCCTTCGAGGATCGAAGGAGTTGCCATCTCTTTCTCGGCGGAAGGCGGCAGAAGGTCGGCGTCAGGCGGCGGAAATAAAACGAGGCCGCCTCCGCCAGCGGAATCCGGCGGAAGTAGAGGATGGTTCCCCAAGAAGATGTGGCAACATTTTGGGGTTCAGGGTTTCCTGAACCCGCCAACTGATTTTCTGAGGTCCGTGCGGATTCCTTGGGTCGGCACTGGAACCTTCTCCTCTGCCGCGCGAATCGCGCCAGATGCGGCGCCGGAGGCGCCGCCAGGGGGGTCCAGCGCCAATCCGCGGAATCCGTGCGGATCTCCGAAGCTATATGTTCATGATGTTTTTTGTTTTTCGCGCGGCTCTCCTGAGGCATCCGACCCTCTCGAAAGGGGGCCATTGTAGCCTCCTGATGCCCCCTGGCCTGCACGCAGTGCTTGCAGGTCTGCTTGTGCGCCGGGCCCGCGGGCCATCCCCTCATGTGCTCTGTCGGGCTTCCACATGGCTGAAAAACTCGTGGAAGCGACGATCAAGAGAAACCAGAGCGTTAACTGTTGGGATATACGTACCTCATCAAGCGTAGGCCCAGGAGCCAACATGACAATGCCCCTCTATTGTGCTCTGAACATCTCCTGAGGTCGGTAGGTCGGACCCTGATGCAGGGACATTGGCCACGGGTACATCTCTAACCCCAGCCGAAGGCCGAATATTTCGGCATGCTTTGAACAGCGATAGCGTGTTGCCTGAGTCAGGGGGGCCGAATGGTCTACACTGTCCCTGGGTGGGTGGCTGAAGTAGATTTCCGCGGTGTAGATTGTTGTTGGCCTATTATTTCTGAAGTCTTGCTCGGATGGGAGGTCCCCATATGTGCATGTCAGGTCCTTGGCTCAAGATCGCCATTTTGGCTTAACCAAGGTGAGGCCCAAGCAAGATGAGGCAATTCCGCCCCCAGTCTGATTCCTCAATTTATGGCAGGATGGCTCGTGAATGGTGGTATGAAGACGCAAATCGAACACAGTCTGACTCAGATAATTCAGTATCCAAGCGGCGTCGTGAGAGGCGATGTTTTGCTGAAGGGACCACTGAAAGATCGCAGGCGGTTCTCGATTCACAGGCACAGATATGGGCACGTCTATGCAACATTGAATCTACAGTTTCGATGGTTTCAGGAAGTATCCATGCAATCTCATTTGCAAAGGAGCAAGTCAAATACAACGAAGTCCATCGCATCGTTCACGTCGACGTGCCCAAAATACAATTCGGAAGTTCCCTGGTATGAAGCTTGTCCAACCGTGGCAAAAGGAGACGAATCATCGATCAAATGAAGAAAAGGCGGATGTACCGAACGTGCAGGTTGTGGATACGGCCCCGATGGCACACCATTCAATTCAGTTCGTGATCGGTCAATGGGAACCATTGGTCCAGAGGTTTCTCCAAGTACATCGCCAAGCAGGCAAAGCGGACGTCAATCATAGGTGTAGCAAGTACGCAGCGCAAGCACGAACCGAGGACGAAATGGAGATATCTCTTTGGACACCAGCCAGCGCCTTGCGTGCAGGCTACATTGTCAGGCCAGACAGAAAGTTCTGGTCGGCCGACGAGTACATATAAGTGGAAATCCCGGTTGGTAGTATTGGTGTTGTGAACAAAATAGACGAAGATGGCGATGCCCAGATTGAGTTTCTTGAGTTGGCGGGCGGGCGTTGCTTCACTCGATGGGTTCTCAAGTGCAGTTTCAAGCACATGTCTACCAGCCAACAGCTGGACCAATCACCCATATGTGGCTCACGACTAAAACCCGTGCAACAGATACTCAATCCGAAGGTGATGGCGACATGTCGGCCTCGCGAGCGAGCACGCCGTAATATAGCAGCGTTTTGCCAATGTTTTGTTGACTCATGTGTGGCAAAATGTTGCCCGCGGTTGCGGCTGGATAAATTTGTTTTTTTGTTCCTGGTGTCTGACGCGGCTTGAGTTGAGATCATTTCCGAGTATCACATGTTCTACGTGTACTGAATGCTTGGCGCTCGGGCGCCCCCGCCGAGCCCCGCGAGGGCCGTCCTTCGGGACGATTCCGGCGTCCGTCCGTCCGTCCGTCCGTCCGTCTGTGAGCTTTTTCAGTGAGAGAAATCTAGTCTGTGGCGACTGAGCGATCCCTGAACCCCCTCGGAGTGCCCAAGTGCTATGACTGCTGCAGCCGGGGATTCCTAAAACAGCGTTTCGCTTGAGAAGTCCCATGGTATGGGCGAAAACTGGCAAGTGAAATGTTTCCTGGCGGTTCCTTGTTGGGGTACACGAGTGCTATGCCCATTGCGTCGCTGTGTTAATGAGGCTCTGAACGGGAAGATGTCGGGGGTGTCAAAACCCGCGAACCGCTCGAGGCATCCACCCAGTCAAGGTGCGAGCGGGCAAGAGCATCGCCACTTGACGGCTCCATGGGTGGGAGCGGAACGGTACATCATGGCATAACCCCTTGGCGGTTCTTCTTCAGGGTGCTCACATGCCATGCCGCATGCCTGTTACACCGAGGTGATCATGAGGCTTTCACAAGACAGGAGTCGAAGCCGCCAAACGAGCGAAACGCATGAAACAACCCCGCATTCTGGGCGCGAGCGGGCACATGTCCAACTGTCACGCGAGCACTGTACCCGTACAATTAAGGAGCACGTGCCACCAAACAGGCAAACCTTTGGAGGCATCACCAATAACGAACAAGCGATTGTCGTACGCTTCGGCGGTTCCTCTATGGGGTGCCCAAGTGCCACGCGTGCAATATCGCGGCGAGCCCCCTGGCGGCTCCTCCTTGGGGTGCGCAATTTCCACGCCTGCTCTATCGAGGCAAGCGTTGTATCTCCCAAGTAGATGAGCATAGGCCACCAAACAGGCAAATTGTTTGAGGCCCCTTTGCTATCTGGTTGCGAACCTGCGAGTGTCGTTCTTTTTGTCGGTTCCTCGATCGGGTGCCCAAGTGCCACGGGCCCTGGTGGCTCTTCCTTGGGGTGCCCAGATGCCACGGCTGCTATATCGCGGCGAGCGTTCGACCCCTCACAACAGAGGAACATGGGCCACCAAGTCACCAAACAGGCAAATATGTGGAGGCATTCCGAGTATCTTGTCGCGAACAAGCGATTGTCGTACGCTTCGGCGGTTTCTCGATCGGGTGCCCAAATGCCGCGCGTGCAATATCGCGGCGAGCCCCCTGGCGGCTCCCCCTTCGGTTACCCAACTGCTACGCCTGCTATATCGCGGCGAGCATTCGACCCCCAAAGAGAGGAGCATTGGCCACCAAACAGACAAACCACATGAGATATCTCCACCATCTGGGAACGAACGGGCACATGTTCCTCCTTGGCGGCTGGCTGCTGCAGTGCGATGAGTACGGAGTTTCCAAAGGAAGAGAGTTCGGGCAATGAAACAGGCGAACCGCCTGAGAGTTCCCCACAATCTGGATGCGAATGGGCAAATGTCCTACGCCCTAGCGGCTCCTTTTTGGGGTGTTCAATGCAGGGTCTGCTACATCGTGATGAGCATGGGGCTGTGAAAACAGAGGGGTCTTGGCCACTCAACAGGCACATCGCATGAAGCATCTCCAACATCTGGGCGCGAACGGGCAAATGTCCTACCCCCTGGTGGTTCCTCGTTGGGCTTCTCAAGTGCCACGCCTGCCACGTCGGGTGTGAGCTTGTCTGAACGTGGGTGAGTCCGGTTATTATTGGACATGTGTGAGTGTAGAAACGTTGTGGGTGACTCATAATTTGAGTGTGAGGTTGTGAGTGAGTTTGAGTGTGAGTGAGTATGTGTGTGAGCGGGTCTGAGTGACAGTGAGTCTGAGTCTGAGTGAGTCCACGTATGGCTAAGGCGTGATTGGTAAATTTGTGAATGAGTCTGAATGTCAGTGCGTCTGAGTACGAGTGAGCGTAACCGAGTCTGAGGATATTGGCGAGTCTGGGTGTGAATCTGAGTGTGACTGAGTCTGAGCGCGAGCGAGTCTAAGTATGAGTGAGTCAGAGTGTGGGGAAGGAGGATGGCAGCGGGAGCGAGGAAGGAGGCGGGAAGGAAGAAGAAGGGAGGGAGAGGCATCACATTATTAACAAGAATTCCACTCTCAGGGTAAGGGTTTGATCATTGACCCCCACCAGGGCCCACTGTTTCTCAAATACTGCTTTGACTTAGGGGCTCTTACTAGTGTGACCTTTGGAATTGCATGGGTGGGGCGGGTCCTTGCCTGGTGGGTTGCCCTGGGCGCCTCGTTTGCGTCCCGTGCGCTGGCCGGGGAATGCGGAGGTTTCGCTTGGTGGGCGGCCGTGGTGGCTGCGTGTGTCGGGGTGCTTCGCCTGGTGGGCGACCGAGGTGCCCTGGCTGGGCGGGTCGAGGTTTCGCCCCGCGACACCACGGGACACCACGGTACAACGACGGGACACCGGCGGGACACCAGCGGGACACCCGCGGGACACCTCGCGCCACCGGTTGCCGGGCGGAGAACCTTCTGGTCCAGCCGCGGCCCAGCCAAAGGAGAATTTCCTCTCCCCCGCCCACGCAGCTTCGCCTCGCCCGCACGCACGGCACCAACACGAAACCGAAATCGATTTCCCGGTAGGGGGGCTCTCCGTTCTACTTCGATCTCGCCCCCCAACCTCCGATTCTATATATATATATATATACATATATATATATATATATATATATATGCACACACAAGACTGCAGTGGCGCTTCGCGCCATGCACCTTGGTCCTGGAAGTGTGGTACGCAAGCGAAATTGCAGGAAGGTCAAGCCGACAATTTAGCGATAACTCCTTGATGCCTTTTCCGGCATCCCCGCTATATTAATGTGATTCGTTATCCTTCCTCCATGTTTCTTTTCCTCATTTTCGCCATACCCTGCGCATTCTCCCCATCCGGAGGCTCCTCCTTGGAGAGCCTCTGGGGGCCTCACAAAAGTTGTTTCAGGCTTTCTTAATGCTTTCAGGAGACCTCCTGGGTGTATTCTGGGGGCCTCTGGGAGCTTCCTCGGGCCACCCTGCCTCCAACCGCGGTCTCCCTGAACGACCGGGTCACGATTTGGAATGCTTCGGAGGGTGTCTAGGGGCCATCTTGGGTCGCCATGGGGCTCCCTGAGGGCCATCTTGGACCCGTGTTGTGCCGTTTTGGGGCTCTCTCGGACTGCCTGGAAGCCCTTTCGGATGTTTGTGGGGCGATTTTGGAGCCTCCCGGGCGGTTTTGGACGCCCAGAAGACCGCCGTCTTGGAGCGTCGGGAAGCCGAAAAGAGGAGAACCCCAAAATTCACCAAAAACCCACAGAAAACTAATGAGTTTTGCCTCTTCGGGCCTTCTTGGGAGTGCTATTGGAGGCCTCTTTGGGGCCGTCCTGGAGGCCTCTTGGACCATCTTGAGGTCACGTCGGTCACTCTTGGAGCGCTCTTGTGCTGTCTTGGGGGTCTCTGGGACGTCTCCGATGACCCCCCTGATCGCCCCAGGTGTGCTGCGAAGGCTTGTCAAAACGCCCTGCAAGGCCCGGGGGGCCGCTTCGAGGCCCGTCCGGAGGGTTCCAAAGCCCCAGATCCCGGGAGTCCGGTTTTGGGGGGGGGGGGGGGGCGGGTTTTCCCCCCGCCCGCCCGGGCTTATAAAAATATAGGAAGAGGAATATCCTTATTTGTATGCCTATCGCTGTCTCCAGCTCTCAATCTGGGACTCTCGCCCTAGCGCCGCACATATTCGTTGTACTACCAGCGGCTGAAACTATGTACTTTGGTTCGTTTTCGATACCAGGAGTCCCAAATTGCCTAACAGCTCCACGGATGGAAGGCTCTTTCTCAAAACGGGGCGCTCGCTTGGGACCCCGTAGCTTTGAGGACCTGAGTCTCGAGAGCGTGCCACAGTTACACACGGTGGACGCTTTTCCAGTCTTAACGGCGGGGCCTTTACACGACGGGGGTCTCGCCCGAGTGGCAGGCCCACGTTGAGGGCAGATGGGTGTCAAAAGGGGGCTACGGCTGGACGCCGTTTTCCGGCCTCAGTCGTCCTGGTTTTTTGGGCGTCTTCCAGCCTCAAGGGCGGGGGCGGAGCCTTTGCACAACGGGGGCCTCGCCCGAGTGGCAGGCCCACCGAGCGCTTGTCCTCGAGAGGGGCGTCTCCCGTGGCGGAGAGGAATCTGTGCAAATACATATATATATATATATATATGTATACTTATATATAGATCGGTGTATATATGTGTTTATATACGCACACACATAGACACACAAGGCTTGAGGCTCGTTGCGCTTCGCTTGAAAGTCTTAGTACAGTGCATGGCGGGAAGATGTGTGGACCGAAAGGCGGCTCCCGGGCTGGACCTGGCAGCGTGTACAGGGCCAGGGAAGTGGAGGGCAACCGCCAAACACGACGGCAGGTGGACGACGCGCGCGCATACACGCATACACATATATATATATACACACATACGTCTATATATGTATGTATACATAGGTTCTGCATGTTGATGTAGAGGTACATGTGGATATCTATATATATATATATATGTATATATGCATGTATGTATATGTATAGCTGTATGTATATAAATGACGCTTCACGCGATCCAACCAGCCCATCCAGAAACGATGCCCAGAAGGAGTATCGCGCGTCGCGGCTGCTTGCCCCGCTCACCCACTCCTGCGCGTGGTCGCGGGCTGCGCTTCACGCCTCTCGGGTGCGGCACGCACGCCCAGTCGCTCGCTGGAGGATCACGATGCCTTGACAGGAGGGTCAGGGAGGTCTGTAAAACGAGGCCCCCCCGTTGCCCTGATCAGGGATGTGGAGGAGCATGCAGTGAAATAAAGGGCTGGGTCAGTTGTCATACCCCCAGAGGGGGAGGATGGGGGAGGAATCCGAGGAGCAGGCGGAGGCGGAGGACCAGCGTGAACCCAAGGCGCATCAACGATGTTGGAATCAACCCTCCCCTCCCTCCAAGCTCCCTCTTCATAGGCCCCTACAAGGTTTCATTTCCACTGGGGGAAGTGCCCCGTTGGGAGACAAACGCTTCAAGATCTTGAAGCGTGCCAAAACTCCGATCACGGGGCTCCAACGCCACGAATCAACTTCGCTGATGCGCCTTGACGATCCTTAATCGCGCTAGCACACCATTCCTGGGACTTCATTGCGAATCCACGTACGTAACTGCTGCGCCCTGATAAACTGGAATCGCTCCAAAACAAATTCTTGTCTCGCTAACCACAGGAAGCCGTGAAATTCGCACAGTTTACAACATAAGCAAATGCGCGTGGCGCTGAGGCAGGAGCCACATGTTGAAAAGGAACCGCCTTCATTCCGCAAAACTCTTGTAAATGTTTAAAACGAGTGTGCGCAGCGCTCTGGCGAGATCCACATTTTGGAGTCAATTTGCCCTCCATCTGTGAACCCGCTGCCAATTTTCAAACTTCAGGATCCAGCATCGTAAGGAGGTCTCAGGCGAAACGCCCGGACCGCCCTTCGGATTTGCCTCGGGGTGCGACAGAGAGGAGTCTTTCGTTGGGCGAAGGGATGGAGGGAAAGTGGGAGGGGGGGAGGCAGGACGAAGGAGGAGGAATGAGCGGATGAGGAAGACGAGGAGGAGGATGGTGAGGATGAGGAGGAGGGCGAGCAAAACGGCCAGAAGCTCTTTGGATGCCTCTCAGAGTCTCTTCGTATCTCTCCCGGGAGCTTCTTGGAGTCTTCTTGGGGTCCCTGGGGTCTCTTGGCAGTCCCCAGGGCCTTTTGGGGCGTCTTTGGCGCCTCTGGGGAGCATTTGGGGGCCTGTTGAGAGTCTCTTGAGAGCCTCTTGAGGGCTTCTTAGGGGCCTCTTGGGGGTCTCTTGGGAGTCTCGTGGGGGCCTCCTGGGCACCTCTCGAGGTCGTCTTGGGGCACCCTTGGGAGCCTCGGGGGCCATCTTGGGGCCACTTTGAAGGAGATCGATGAAAGGAGGGGCCGTAGTACAATAGGGTTCCCCCCCGAGGAGCCCAACATGTTGTCAAACCTGGTTGAAATAAATGATTAGGGTCTTCTCGCTGAGGCCGTTTTTGACGCTCTATCGACCCGCGGCCCCTTCCCGCCCAGACCCATGGGGAGGGAGGAGGGGGATAAGTCAAGACACACCCGCCCGCAAGCTGTCTCGTTCATTCCCACCCGCCCTCCCAACACCTGAGTAGCACCCAGGCATCATCAAGTTCAGCGGTTCTGTATGGATGGGCAACGACTGGGAACCAATACAGACCCCATGTGCACGATGGGGCGAGGTGCGCTAGGCGTGCCAGGCGCTCCAGGTGCGCCAGGCACCCCTGGGGCCCAAGCGTGCCAGGCACGCTTCGCGCGCCAGATGCAACACGTGCGCCACCTGCGCCATGTTTGCCGCAGTGTCCAGTCGCGCCAGGTGCGCCACGTCCGGGGCACGCGCAGAGTGTGCCAGGTGCGCCCGCGCACGTGACAGCACATATCGAGAAACATGTCGGCTCCCATCATCCGTGTCGAAGACCAGTGCGCAATCGCGGCGGGGAGGCCATTATGGTGTCTGGTGGGCCTGCACACAGCACGCAATATGCAGGCACCCCCGCGGTCTTCGTCAAGTACCAATGGATAGTGGTCGCGGGGCGGCCGCGCATGATCCAGGTTTAGCCGCGAAGTGCTAGTTGGCTATTGTTTTGAAAGGGGCGGTGGCCTTTCGCAATGCAGGCAATGTGGGGGCACCCCCGCCGTCCCGGTCAAAAACAGTCCACATTGCTCGCGGCCCCCCCGAGCATGACCCACGATTTTGCCCCAAAGTGTGCTTCGCATTGTTTTTTTACAGGGGTGGAGAGGGGACGTTGGTCCTGGTCGGCTGCTGGTCGCCTGGGGGAGGGACATTTTATTCATAGGGAACAGTGATCAACCCGTTCCTGGAGGGGAAGAAGGGTGGTTGGAAGTGGAAACGCCTTGAACACTTCACGCCCGAACGGGTTGGTGGGACTTCAGGGGCTTCTACGGAGGGAACTTGGCACGGAGGGGTGTATTGCAGCATCGTTGATGTTCCGGGTTTACTCTGGTCCTGGTTTCTTCCCCTCGTTCCTCCTTCACCTCCTCCTCGTTGTCCTCCTTTTACTTGACTCCTCTTCCTCCCCTTTTCTCCTTTTGGTTTTTGTTATTTTGCTTCCTCCTGCTTCGCCTCCTGGTCCTCCTCCTCCTCCTCCCAGTCCTCCTCCTCCCGGCTCCTCCCGAGCGGCGGAGCCAGGCGCAGTTCCACGCCTTCGGCTACGAGGGCCGCGCCGGGCTGCCCAGCCGCTTCGACGCCACGTACTGCTACGTGCCCGGCGCCCGGCTTCGCCCTGCTCTGCTGCGCCAGCTCCGCGCTCGCGTGGGACGTAGTTGCGCGGCCACCGCCTCCTGTGCTGCTCGGGAGAAGTGGCCTTGGCACGCGCGGGTGTCATTTCTCCTGCTGCCGTTCGTCACGTGGCCTCTTGCTCCCCACCTCCTTCCTCTCCTCCCTTCCCGCGTGGCTCTAGGCCTCCTAGATGGGGCCGGGGTAGATGGGGTCGGAGGATCGCGCGGCATCGCCGATGCATCGGCGGTGCCGCTCGATGCGGACTCCGATTTTCTCCACGCCGACGTCGCCAGCGCATCGCCGATGTCGACGATGCATCGCCAATGCATCGCCGATGCGGCGCGATCTTCCGACCCCATCTTCTCGGACCCCATCTAGGAGGCCTCTGGCGCCGGTAGGTTCTTGGGACAACGTCGTATCGCATCGCGCTCGGTGGCGGCGCGGACCTGGCGCGCCCGCGAGGTTCCCAGACCCTCCCACGTCGCGAGCAAGTCACGACGGCAGGCGTTTGTTATTTCAGCCCCCCCGAGGCTCTTACCTCTTACAGGTCCCCGAGACTACCAATAAAAACGAGGATGGGATCCAGACCTCTGGGCCTCTGGGGGTCCACATTGTGCAAAAAGCACGGAGTAGGGGTTGGGTCTGGCGACCCTCCCCCTTGTCCGCGTTGTCAGCCTTGTCGATTGCGTTCAGCCATGTGATCGTATCTTCACTGAGGTCGGGGGCCGACATGGACCCACCACAACCGCGCGCGGAAATTCGGGACATGCATTTGTGCAACGTTTCCGTTTGCGACAGAATCTGAAGGTCCGCGCCCTTCATTTTTTCTCGTTCCCCACGCTCTCTTTGCATCCCCTCTTGCTCATAGTTCACCTGCGCGTGAACTCATAGATCGCGATCAGCATGTCGTTTCGTATCGGATTCCGAGCGAGCCGTGGGATGCACACGCGCGCCAACGATCGTGGAGTGCATTGGGTAAGTGCACGCGAGGCCCCAATCACTTCCCCTGGCATTTTGTTTTGTCCAGCGGATGATTTCAGCACAAAGATGACAGCCCCTGCGGGCACGATTTTTGCGCACCGTCCCCTCTAAAGAGCTGCTCGGGCACAAGGCTGGCCGCTCTGCTCGCGCCAGCGGGCTATCGGGAGTTTTCGAGGCCAAGTTGAGTTGAGGGCACGCCAGCGCGGCCGCGTTCGACGGGCTGGATTACATTGAAACCTGCAGAGGTATGCCGCACAAATATGCGCATATGCCTCATGCATTCCTACTCTGGCGATCCGTCCACTTACGGGCCAGCCCCGCCCCTCAGCGGGCCGTCCTCTGACGCGCAATTTCCACCCTCATCGACCAGCTGGTTCGTGACAGTACGATCCTAGAAGGAGGTCAAAGGTCTTGCCCAAATCCTAGGGCGGTGCTGGCGGGTAAAAGTCGGGCCTCCAGAAGAGCAAATATCAGCCTAATATAACTGTCGGAGGTCTGTGCGTATGTTTAGGGTCTGCGCTGTACCTCCCTCTACTGGCAGAAGCGCGCCAGGGGCGGCGTTGGAGGAGCCGACGAGGCTCAGCTCACCGGAGGCTGGAGCGCCAAGACGATGGACGCAACGCATATTGAGGGAGGCATTGCAGAGCCGATCTGGGGCGGTCTTTGGGCCTCTTGTGACAGGAGGCCCAAAGAGGGCCCCAAGTTGGCTTTGAAGTGCCTGGCGACAGGAGACCTGTCGCCAGGCCTCCTGCGCAGGTTTTTCCGCTTACCCAGGGGAGGCGCCGCCCCGTCACGGCGCCTCCGGCGCCGCTGGTGGCGCGAATTGTGCGCCAGGAGAGGAGGGAGGAAGGAGGTCCAGCGAGGGAGGAGAGGAGGGAGGGAGGGAGGAGGGAGGAGGGAGGTCCAGCGCCGACCCGAGAAACCTTGGCGGACCTCCGAACGTGTATGTCGTGCCGCTTGTCCTTCCCCTGCGCCAGTTGATGCCAGCGTATGGCTGATCAGTGAGTGCGCCCCGCTCTGGCGGACGAGCGGGGCCCGCAGGCCGCCTTGCGTTTTCCCCCGTCTCCTCGGATGGTTACTTGGTACTTCGGTCGCCCCGCATGAGAAGGATGAGCAGTTGTCCAAGGTTCTCTCCTTCCCCTTCTACCCATCCTTGGCCGTTTTCGCTGGCCGCGGCCCGCCCGCAAAGTGTCGGCATGGCCTTCCAAGGCCCTTGCATCCTTACCGTGCGTCCTTCTTGTACGGGTTGACTGTAGCGTGATGCCTCCCACTCCTGCGCCTCCCTCCTGCTTGTCAGTCGGGCTCACTTATGTCCAGACTCGCTCACACTCAGACTCACTCACATTCAGATTCACCCGCACTCGGACTTACTCACACCCAGTCTTAACCGTTCACTCATATTCAATGGTACTCGGCCCACTCATAGCCAGACGCACTTAACACAATTCACTCATACTCAGACTAACTCACACTCAGACTTAAACGTTCAGACTCGCTCTTATTCAGGTTCACCCACATTCAGAAATTACCACTCACACTCATACCCCCTCATACTCAGCTCACTCACGCTCAGGCTAATTTGCACTCCGCTCACCCACACCCAGGATCACTCATTCACACACTCGGACTCGCACACCCAGGTTCACTCACACTCAAAATCACTCACACTCAGAACTCACCGCGAGGTAGCAGTCACTGCTCTTCGGCACCTAGAGGGGGAGCTGCCAGGGGGTGTCACACTTGCCCGTTCGCGGCCGGATTGGTGGGGATGCCCCGAGCGAGGGGCTCGTTTGGCGTCGCCGACCCCTCTGCTTTGAGGACCCCTCCTCCTCCTCCTCCTCCTCCTCCTCCTCCTCCTCCTCCTCCTCCTCCTCCTCCTCCCCGTGATCACCGCGGTGTATCAGGTATGACATCTGGGCACCCCAGGGGGGGAGCCGCAGGCGGGTGTTACACTGACCCGTTTGCATACAGATGCTGGGCTGTTTCGAGGGAGGCGCTCGTTTGGCGTCGCCGACTCCTCTGCTTTGAGAGCCCCGTGATCACCGCGTTGTATCAGGCATGGCACCTGGGCACCCCAAGGGGGAGTCGCTGCAGTGTTTTGTACTTGCCCGTTCGCTTCAGATGGTGGGAATGTGGCGCATCGGGTCGCCGACTCCTCTGCTTTGAGAACCCCGTGATCACCGCAATGTAGAACGCACAGCACTTGGGCACCCCGAGGGGGAGCCGCCAGGGGTGATGCACGTTCCCTTTCGCACCCACGCTGTGGGGATGTCTCGAGCGAGGCGTTCGTTCGGCGTCGCCGGCTCCCCTGCTTTGAGAGCCCCGTGATCACCGCGTTGCATCAGGCATGGCACTTGGTGACCCCAGGGGGGAGCTGGCAGGCGGTGCTACACTTGCCCGTTCGCATGCAGATGTTGGGGATGTCTCGAGCGAGGCGCTCGTTCGGCGTCGCCGATTCCTCCCCATGATCACTGGGATGCAGCAGGGTCAGCACTTGGGCACTCCAAGGGGGAGCCATCATTGAGCTCCCAGTCGCCACAGGCACTGTCTCTCGGTTTCTTTCTCTCTCTCTCTCTCTCTCGCTCTCTCGCTCTCTCTCTCCCTCTCTCTCTCGCTCTCATTCTCACTCTCTCTCTCTCTCTCTTTCCACAGGCACTGTCTCTCTCTCTCTCTCTTTCTCTCCTTCGCTCTCTCCTCGTCAGACACCGCAGCGGGAAGTGCCGCGCAGCGAGAGGCGCCCCTCCGCGCCGAACGTATCCAGAGCGTGCGCCAGAGGGCGGCGGGCGGCCGCCCATGGCGAGCGGCATCCACTTGCCGCGCTCGAGGGGGGAGCAGGCGTGCACGGCGCCCTCCTCCTCCTCCTCTTCCTCCTCCTCCTCCTCCTCCCCCTCCTCCTCCTCCTCCTCGCTTCCCCCTGCGCCTCCTCCTCGCTTCCTCCTCCTCCTCCTCCTCCTCCTCCTCCTCCTCCTCCTCCTCCTCCTCCTCCTCCCCCTCGTGTGATACAGGAGTGCTGCAGTGCAGCAGGAGCTGGACCACACGAGACCCTCCACGGGAGGCCCAACCCTGGAACCCCAGGATGTCCATTGATTTTTGGAGTGGGATCGGCACGGCTTCCATATCGAGAAACCATCTGAACCAAAGAAAGCCAGGGCACCTTGGAGGCAAGCAGGGTGTTTCTTCGCAGGGGGAGCAGGCGTGCACAGCGCCGTGTGATACAAGAGTGCGTCAAGGGAGGAACAACCACCCAGACACAGTTGGCGTTTACTGAACGCCCCTGAGCGTTTACTAAGTAGCCCTGCCCTGTTCGAGTCCTTTCTTGGGTGCGTTTGCTGAACGGCTTTACTTGTCGCGGTGCTTATCATGGGGGTGGATGTTCCGCCCTCTAGTACGCCCTTTCGTTGCAGCGCTGCGTATCAAAGCTCTGGCCATCGCGGCCCCACGGTTCCACTGTTAGCCGTTTTCGCGGCTGGTTTTTGCCAGGAATTGCGGGTACTCAGAAGTGTGCGCACGCCCCCAAAAGATAGTTGCAATTCCTGAGAGGTTGGATTCAGCATTGGCGCTGGCCCACTCCATCCTCTTCCCGCTTAGTCCTGCCCCATCCCGCCCACTTCGGGCGGATCCTAATCCTGAGCTGAATCTGGCTTGATCACCGTCCCCGCGAGGACCTCCCATCGGACGGGACTAGGACGGGGTTAAATCCGTTCAAGAGCGTTCTGCAGCGTTCTCAGGGCGTTCTGGAACGCTTTAGGGAGGCTGCGGCGCCCGAGACATTCTCCAGAGCCGCGGGATCTCAGATATTCTCGTTTACCCTCGTCCTGGCTTCGTAGTAAAATCTGACTTGATCACCGTCCCCGCGAAGACCTCCCGTGGCGGACGAAGCTAGGCGACGAGCGAAGGGGGAAATGAGAAGGAGGAGGCCTTCTCAGAAGGTGGCGAAGGCATGGCTCCCTCTGAGAGCTTTTCTGTGTCATCGGGGAATGCTTCGAAAACTCAGAAGGCCGAGGGACTTCCGAGCCTTCTGAGAAGGCCCGCTCCCTCTCACTTCCCCCCGGGGCTGGTTGCCGAGAAAGGGGGGGACTGGCAGGAGAGAAAGGGTGGGAGGGGGACCGAAACCTGAGGCGCGCGGACGGTCTCGGCCCAGCCGCTGGGCACTCTCCTCCATACACCTGGCCGCCTCGGGCGCCTCCAGGCACCAGCATCGTTTCACCGACCCCCTGTCCCCATCACCCTCCCCATCCAGACCCCCACCATCTCAGCACCCCAGTTGGGCATATGCCCCTCGAAACCCGAAAGAAGCGGCCCATACCCCAATCCAGGGGCGTAGATCGGCCAGAGGGGGCCCGGCCACGCCCACGGGGAAGGGGGTCGGTTAAACAATGCTCAGGGCACGGGGCCCAGGGGAAGCATTTGCATGCGCCGATTCGATCTCCCCTGTCGCCCGCCCCAATAACGCCCACCCGACGATACTGTAGGTTCGTGCGGCGGTGGCGCTCCAGGGCGACGCCGGTGCAGGCGTTCAAGGTCGAATTCCGCGACGCGGAAGCGCCAATGGACACGGTAACGCCACAGGTCCTGACGGATTTCAACCTTGAACAATCGGGGTTGCGATCGGTTCAAGGTTGAACGGTCGAGACGGTGTCACAAACCTTTGTGCGCGCCACCGCCGCACGAGCCTGGCGTAATGGATCGGCCCTGCCAAATCAAGGGTACCCTTGTGCCCTGTGTTTCGCGGCCCATGCCTTCTGCATCCCTTTGGCAACATGGCCCTCGGAAGGGTCTTGAGTCCTCGCGCGGTCAGCCCCGACTATACCAGACGACGTCCAACGAAACCCATGGGTCGGAGCCATGGTGCGGCAAGGCACAGGCGTGTCTCGTGGCATCGGGCCCGTGCTCAGCCAGCGGGGGCCGCGCGCCGCTGCCAAGGCTCGGCTACACGGCGGGCGCGCTGCTGGCAGCGGGCCGCACGGGGCTGATCTCCTCGGCGCCGTCCCGGCCCAAGGCAGAGGATCTCAGAGGAGGAAACAGCGCCGCACACGTTTGTCTTGAATTGTTGACGCAGTTTCACGGATGGAAGGCAGGTCTTTTCCAGAATGTGATTATCGCTTGGGCGTTGCGCACATTCGTTTCAAAATTGTCGAAGAGCTTCACGGGTGGAGGACGAGCTCTTTCCAGTATGTGGCTCTCGCCTTAGCGTCGCGCGCATTTGTTTGAATACTACGCAGCAGTTCCGGTGATGGCGTGCAGGTCTTGTTCGGAATGTGGCCATTGACGACGCCCGCACTCGTTTTCAGAAGCATGGAAAAGTTTCACGGATGGAGGGCGGGTCCTTTCAAGATTGTGGTTCTCGCCTTAGCCTCGTGCACATTCGTTTCAACAGTTGGGAAGAGCTTTCCGGATGGAGGGCGGGTTCTGTTTCAGAATGCGGTGCTCGGCAAATTTGTCTGAACATCCTACAAGAACTGCACGGATGGAGGGCGTCTTTTGTTTGACTGTGGCCCTCGCCTCAGCGACAGGTGCATGTGTCTTTTTTTCTTGCAAGTGCTCCACAGATGGAGGGCGAGTCTTTCTCATTATAAGGTTCTCGCATCAGCGCCGCGAACATTCGTCTCAAACGTGTGAGAGGTTTTCACGGATGGAGTGGAACAGCTAGTTTTCACCCTTCAGCTTTCGAGGTTGACTTCGTCACTGTTTTTGTGATGCGCGCGCGTGGACGCTTGCGCCCGCGCGCGGGCGCGGGGGCAGGGAAAGTGAATTGTGCCACGCTACATGGTTCCACATTGAGGTCCCCACATTACAAATTAGACATTGCGCCTTCACCATTCAGCTTTCGAAGCTAGATGGCAATTCTGGACATGGTTTTACACTGCAAGCGCGGGAGTGCGCGCGCGCACTAGCAGTCAGGAAGGCGCCCGGTGACACAATATACTATTCCACGCGGGGCCGTCAGAATACGAGTTAAACTAAGCGGTGTTCACCAGCAGTTTTCGAAGTTGAAGTGGCAATTTTTTATTGGTTTTCGCATCGCGCACGCGAGATCGCGGGCACGCGCGCGTATGCGCGCGCATAGCAATCAGGAAGGCATGCGGCTTCACAATGCATCATTCTTGTTCCACAATGGAGCCGCCAGAATATGAGTGAACCAAGTGGTTTTCACCGTTTATGCTTCGAAGTTAAGCTGGCAATCCTTTATTGGTTATCGTTTTGCGCACGTGAGGTCGCGGGCGCGCGCGCGTACGCGCGCACACGAGCAATAAGGGAACTGTAGTGTCACAACGTACGATTTCACGCTGGGGCCACCTTAATACGAACGAAACAACTGGTTTTCACCATGCAGTTCTCCAGGGTCGAGATGGCGTTTGTTGGTGATTGTTGCCTTGCGCGCGCGAGATTGCGCGTGCGCGCGTGCACGAACCATAAGGAAAGCGCATGGTGTCACAATGTATTATTTCACGTTGATGCCTCAGAATACTTCCATGTTAGGGGTTGCATCTTACGAGTGGAACCAATGTGTGCCCACCATTCAGTTTGTAAAATTCAGTTGGCCATTACCTGTCGGTTTCCGTGCAATCAACGCGCCGAGTAAGGATGCGCACCTTCATCTAGGGCATCATGCAGTGTTCCAAGACAGGTTGTTCATTCACACTGTTGTTGTACTGCGCACGCGCGGGCAATGTGACAAGACTCTATTGTCACAACGCATCAAATTCTATTATGTCGCAATACACAATATCATGCCGCGCCCGCGTGCTTGCCTCCATTGGGGCTCGTCGCTGTCAGACTAGGTAAAAGTTAGCGTCCGCGCAAGCAGCTACCCCAGCGAGCGCTTCAACATTGCGTCCGACAAAAGAGCCACATCTCCAGGTCTCCTCATTTGTTGAGAAATCACCCACCCCCGCCTCTTCAAACCCTGCGGCTCCCCCCCAACCCCCAGCCCCGAGGAATTTCAGAATGCGGGTGCTCAATATAGCAGCCGGTGCGGGGGGAGCCATATTCCTAGGACTGCTCCGCCCGTGGGGGTTATCTGTTAAATGTTTCTTGAGTAAGGGTTTCAGGGTTCCTCAGTGCGGATTCCTTTGCCAAGGGTTCCTGAGTTAGACTAATGTTCTAAGTGTTCCTTAGTCAGGATTCTGGACGGAGCACTCCTTCGTACGGATTTTGGATTAAGGGTTCCTTAGTAAGGATTTTGGAAAGAGGGTTTCCTAGTAAGGGTTATGTATCAAGGCAGCCGAGAACACAAGACCGCCTAGAAAATTTGAGAGTGGTGACGCAAGGAGAACCTGTGATGGTTCGTCCAGGCGGTGGGACAGAGTCTTCCCACGGAGGCTGGAAGATGCTAACTTCATGAAGCTCCATGCGGGAAGCCGAAAGAATCCACGGGGTTCTTGAAGACTTCTCTGTGGTCCACGCGAACTGGGAGTCCTAAGGGACCCTTGGAACCCGCGGGAATCCTGAGTGAATCGGGAGGGGTTCTTGAGGAATATTTCTGGAGCTGGCACGGGCCCTTGAAGAACCACCAGGAATCTTTCAGGACCCCCCTGGGTTCGAGAACCCTCAAGACGACGCAGGAACTTACAGGGCCCCGAATTATTGAGGGAGGAGAATGTGCGTGGCAGACACCTGCGGCCAGGAAGGTGCCTTGGTCGCTGCGCAGCTCGTGCTACAGAGAGCGTGCCCCTCGCCATGCGACTGCATGCGGGAAGACAAAGCAATGAGAGCACACGGGGCCCAAGACAGCCCGCCCCGAAAATGCCCAAGAGAGTCCAAGGCGGCCTAACCCACGACAGCCCCGAACAGCCCACCCGACTTCGAACGTTTTGAACCCAAGTCCGCCTGAACTTCAGGGCGCCGCTGGGTGCCTCACAAAACCGTTGGAATCCGGAGGAACCCGTAGGAATGCGCAGGAAGCCTTCTGGAACCCGGCAGGACCTTTCAGGAATCGTCGTGGAACTCGCAGGGTTCCAACCAGAATCGTCGGGATTCTCGTTTGGGAATCCTTCAGGAGGCACCAGGAGTTTCAGAAGCCATCAGCAATCTGCTGAAACCCATAAACACCTAAAGTATCGATCTTTCACGCATCATCCCGGGAGCCTTCAAGATGTTGTCAGGAATCTTCTTGAATCCGATGGACCCCCCAGGACCCCGCAGGAGTAGTCAGTTTACTAGCCCAGAAATCCTTCAAGATCCGTCAGGACCTCGCAGGAGTCCTCAATCATTCTCTGGGCCGCGAGGGAAGCGGAGCAACCTGGAGTGATCTCGATTCCGTGCGCGTTGCTTTGGGTGCCGTGCCATGACAGGGCTTGGTCGTAAAACGCACTTGTTTGCGAGTAGCGAGCAAGGCGCTGAAGGGTGATATTGCGACCTTTACGCTGTGCATAAGCAACCTCCACCTCCTCCTCTTCTCCTCTCTTGCCCCTCCTCTTCGCCACTTCTCTTCCTCCTCACTTCGCAATCAAGGGGGGGAGTTCGGTAGTCCATCGAAGGGGCAGATCGTTAGTTAGGTCAGGGAGGAGACGAGGAAGGGTGAGGAGGAGACGTGATCTGCGCGGCCGCTGCGCGTTGAGGACTCAAAAGTGATCCAGAGAGGTTTCTTACGGATTATCGAAGTCTTCCATTCAGATTTTCTCCAGGATTCTTGAAGGATTCCTACGAGGTACTTCGGGTTCGCGTGGATTCCTCAGGAGTCCGTAGGGTCCCTGATGGATTCCTGAGCATTCCTGGCGAATTCCGGATGGATATTTGATGTTTCTTGGAGGATTTGGGAACCCCCAAACCGGGTGGTGAGATACCAGGTGGCGACTTGGAATCCCCAAAAAGGTCACCGCTGGGTTTGGGGACGCGGGGTCACCACCGGGTTTTGTGACTCCTGGACCCACCAGTGTCCGGGACATCCTCGGAAAACCGTACGAGTCCCCAAACCGAGTGGTGACACCAAATCGCCCGAGACTCACCGCCAGGTGTTGTCACCACCACGTTTGGGGACTACCAAAGGATGCTTGCGGGTTTTTGGAGGATTCGTAGGGGTCCCTGAGGGTTACTGAGGGTTCCTGCTGCAGATTCCTCAAGTTTCTTGACGGACCTAGAATGGTCCCGGAAGGCTTCCAGAAGATTCCTGCAGATTCTTTAAATCGTCTGGAAGATTCTTGTCAAACGCCACATGGATTCGTGAGGATTCTTGGCGGATTCCTTCGGGATGCCCGAACAGTCATAAAATTATGTCTGGCGATCCTTTCTGCGGATTCGTGAGGATCCCGAAGAGCTCCTGCGGGCTCCTGCTGCGGACTCCTGGGATTTTTTGGGGGGAGGTTGAACGATTTTTGATGCTGGCTGCAGGATCCCTGACGAATTCGTGAGGGGTCGTACGGGTTCCTGCAGGAATCCCGAAGATTTTTGCGAACTCGCTGCTTTCCGCCAGAACTGCATTATTTGCTTTCGGTGTTTACGATCGGATTCCGAAGGATTTCAGGAGGATCCCTGACGATTCCTGCGGGGTCCCTCTGGTTGCTGAAGGATCCCAGGATATTCTTGCGAACTAGACGCTGCCTGCCGATGATGACTTGATTGAGTATGGCGCGTACGATGGGATTCCGAAGGATTCCTGGGAATTCCTGCGGGTTCTTCCGGGTTGTTGAAGGATCCCTGAAGGCTCTTGCAGGGTTCACCAGGTTTCATGGTATTCCTGAGGGATCCGTCGGGTGTTTTTGGATTTCACTGGATCGCTCCAGATCCCGACAGATTCCGGAGGATTCCTTCGGGCTTCTCGTAAGACTCCTGAGGACTCTTGCAGGTTTGCTGCCGTCTCCTGGGGGATTCCTAAAACAGAGTTCTTTAACACTTATTCAAGACTTCCTCCAGGTTTCCTGTGCGACCCTTCAGATTCCTAGGGATGTCTACCGTTTCTGGAGCAGCCCAACATGGTTCTCGAAGGATTCCTAAGGAGTTTTGCCAGATCCTTGAGAGATCCTTGACGGTTCCTGAATTCGCTGCTGCCCGCCCACCCCGCGGGCATTACTTTATTATTTCGTGTGCTTACGATATCGTGCCGTGGAGCTCCTTCCCGGATCTTGTTCGCGCTAATGATTACAGGAATCGTTAATTGTTTCCCAAGGCTACCCCAGGCAATTTGCCAAACAGTCCGCCAAGTAGTTTGCCAAGCAGTACGCCACGCAGTGCCAGGCAACGCGCCCATGCAATAGGTAGTTTTCCTATCATTTGGGCCGCGCAGATTTCAGATGCTTGATTTCATTCGGAATGTGTACGGACAGCGTCAAAGATAGCCAGGGGGTTAGACTTTGCGAAGATATGTTTGGAAAGCGCTTCCATGTTACAATCATCGTGGGTTTTGGGCGTGGAAAGTGTAAGAGCTATAACGTCATGTCGAGCACCGAGGGAGCTTGAAGGAAAATTACCAGAGTTGAAGTGCAGGTGATTATTGAACCGTCTTACGGCACCAGCACGACCAGATGGCATTGAAGTTGCATTCTTGGCGGAACATGGTTTCTTTGAATTGCATTCGTCTGGGATGCACACTCGTGCAGGGCGATGCTAATGCAAGCGAGGCACTTCATTTGGAATGTGTCATGGTGCAAGCTGTCTTCGTCCACAGCGGTTTCTGTCATGTAAACGCTGTTGTTTACCTAAGGACAATCGTCTCAGACCATGACGTCAGCGTCGGTAAGGGTTTCTCGAGCAAGCCAAGCTGTTGAGCCGAGCCCCCCGCCCAACAACGGCAGTCAGAAGAAAGAAACAGGCCAGCGCGCGTGCAAGTGATCAGCGCCGGCCCCCGAGGTGCAGAAGCTCGACAAGCCCGTGAGCGAGTGGGTGTGTGGCGGCGTGCCCATCACCAGCTTGTGCGCAGGGGGCCTGATGTGCCCCGATCGCTGGACCGTGAATGATTGTGCTCATCGCTTCGGCGCTAGGTAGCCTGGGGGGGGCAATACATGGAGTTTTGTCTGCCTCCCTAGCGTTTCTCGTAGGTTTGTTGACCTCCTCCAGGCTTCTCGTCTCCACGGCTGCACGTTTCTGCCCCCCCGTGTAAAACCTCTCCCGTTAACGAACGCCCGAATCGCATATCTGCCGATGCTTGGCCAAGCCGCCGTTCTCGAACGTGTCGCGCGACCGATGGGCCGATCGCGCGTCCAGCTCATGGTCGCATGGACCATGTGTTTTAGCGTGCTCTTACGTGATCGCATTTTTGTCGGCCTGCCGGGATGGCCCTTTTCGCCAATGTCGGGTTTGTTCCCAGAAGGGGGTGGAGTTGGGAGCCAGTTGAGGGCTTACCAACCTACTTGCAACAGACCCCATCCGAAGGTGAGTCAGTTAGAGAACAGGTGCGTGGTTTCATTTGTTGTGAAGCTCGAGCTGTCTTTTTATCTCAACTATTACTGACTTGAGACGGTGGCGATGATGACGTTGCTAGTGGTTTTGTTGAAGAGTGTAGGTGATGATGTTGATGAGGATGATGATGAGGGTGGTACTTGGTATGGTAAAGGTGGTGGTGGTGATTATGATGGTCATGATGATGATGGTGTTGTCGATCATGATGACAATGCTGCCCATGATGATGATGATGATGATGATGATGATGATGATGATGATGATGATGATGTTGATGACGATGCTGTTCATGATGATGGCGGTGGTGATGGTGGTCGTGATGCTGATGTGCAGTTGCTGCTGATGCTGATGACGATGTTGATGTTGATGAGGATATGGGTGATTATGCCGCTGCCGATTCGGATTGCGAGTGTTATGGGAATAATCTGGTGAGTATGAGGATCGTGATGGTGACGATAGCGGGGATGAGGGTGTCGATTGCGGTGGTAGAGGTAGGTATGGTGACGGGCTGACGGCGGCGATGTTGATGTTGGTGGCGATGATATGGATGACCATTATGCTCATGATGAGGATGACGCTGCTGGTGACGGCAGTAGTGGCGGTGGCGGCGATACCGAAAATGCTGACGGATTTGTTGATAATGGTGGTGGTGATGAGGATGATTGTTGTTGGCTTTGCTGATGAGGGTTGTGATGATGATGCTGATTCTGCTGCTGGTGGTGATGATGAGGATGGCGATGCTGCTGCTGATTGTGATGACGATTGCTGATGCCCGGGTACCTTTGCGGGGAAGGCGATTTCGCCGCACAGGTGGTCTCACATCCAGCCGCGTTGCTGCATGATCTGCCGTCTTTGGGTCGGTTGATGGGCCTTCTGGGAAGCAATTCCTAAAGGATCGCTGTATCCTTGGTTCCTGGTGTGGTTGTGGGGTTGGCGATTTCGACGCGCGGGTGGTTTCAAATCCAATCGCGCTGCTTCGTGATCTGCCGACCTTGGTTTGGTCGGCGGGGGGGCCTATGGGAACCAAATCCAAATATGTTTCTGTATCATAAGTTTCTTTCATGTTGGCGGGATGGGCGATTTTTAAACTTTGGTGGTCGCAAATCCACTCGCGTCTGCATGGTCTGCAGTCGCTTGTTCAGTCGGCTGGCCTTTTGGTAACGAACTCCTGAAATGTCGCTGTATCAGGGTCTCGTAAGGACTCTTGACGACTGTTTCTTCCGTTGGAATTTTTCTCTAAGGGCCTTTGGGTAAGGATTTGTCATTCAGCTCCCCTTTGTAGGGGGTTCTTCAATGAGGGCTCATTAGCAAGAGGTCTGTTTTACGGTTATCCTTAGTGAGGACGGCTTACGAATTGCTTCAGGGTAGACATTCGTTACGCAGGTTACCGCGGGAAGGGTCCTTCAATGCGGCTCCTTGGGTAAAGGGTTCTTTACTTCTCTTCCGTCAGTAAGAAATCTTGGGCAACGCCACGTTCTTATTGCAGTTTCGGTAGCCACGGTTCTTCAGGAACGCTTCGGTGATACTGATGATTGATGAACGTTCCGCCAGGAAGGATTCTTCACAAACTTTCCGTTCGAGCGGATGCATGAGGGCTCCTGAGGATTATGTTGTTACCCTTAGTACATTAGGCATTGGGCGCTTGCTAAAGCAACCGGCAACTGTTGTTTATGCTGGAGTCAGTACCGAGGGTGCCTTAGTAAGGATTCCGTAGCAATGGATCTTTCGTAAGAATTCTGCAGCACGGGTTCTTTAGTAAGGATTTGGTATGGACGTTTTAATACGGATCCTTTTTATCGGGGTTCCCTTGATCTGTGCTCCCACTTAAGGTTCTTTCTGAGGATCCTTTTTAAGGCTCCCTTGGTAGGGTTTTTTGTTATTCTGTTTCCCTTGATAAGGACCATGTATGAAAAGGGTTCCTTTAGGGGTTTTGTGCGAAGCTTCCCTTAGGAAGGTCATGTTTGAAGGGCTCCCCCCTTAGAATCTTCCACTGAGGCTGCGTTAGGAATGAATGGCAAAAGGGGTGCATTAGTACAGACTGTTTAATAAGAGTTCTTGGGTTCGGATTATATACTCAGGGTCATTTGTAATGTTCGGTTATTCAACATTATTTGGCAAAAACAATTCCTCATAAATGGTCCGCAGTGGTGACTCTTTGCGAAGGGATTCCGTAATCAGGATTATTAGTTATGTGTTCCCTCGTCAGCATTCCTTTTTCAAAAATCTCCGTATTAATGACTATTTGCGGAGGGTTTGTCAATGCGAACTCTTCACCAGGAGTTGTTGGATCAGGATTCATGATGACGGGTTTCTTAATAGGATAGTTCACGCTGGTGTCCTTTTGTACGGGTTCCTTGTTACGTGTTCTTTGGTACGCATTGTTTACTAAAGTTCCTTAGTGCGGATATTGTTTCCAGGGTTTTTTCGCCCGGATTGTCTAACACATGAATTTCATTTAGCACGGTTTTACCGTTTCATCATTGCTGTTGGTTTAAAGGTTCGCCCGTGCCAATTCCCCATCAAAATTTCCTCAGCAGGGATTATTTACCCATGTGTTTTGAAATAGTGACTATGCAGTCATATCCTCCTTTGAAGTATGATTAGCAAAAGGATCCGTAGCAAGGAATCGTTGCGAAGGGTTCCCCAGTGATAACTCCAGATTACGGGTATTTTGTAAGTGTTATGTATTATGATGTTCCCTTTATGCGAAATGTTTTGTTAGCGTCCCCTTAGCTGGGATTCCTTTGCTAAGGACTTTTCCGTAACTTCTGTTGCCCCAGATTTCTTCAGCAAAGATTCTTTAGTAAGGCCTTCTTAATAAGGAATCCTTGTTTAAGGGTTCCCCGGCATCCTTAGGAATCTTCCGGAATCTCCCGGGATCTTTTTGGAATTCATGGGACCCCCCCGGAATTTTCAATTATTTCCAGGGGCCCATTGGAGCTCTTCAGGATATTGAGGCATTCTTGGGGCTTCCCTGGGATTACGACGTATTCCTTCGGGTTCCTCTGGACCAGAGGACCCCCATTGATCCGGAGGATTCGTATTTATGTTTTAGAGCAACCGTGCGGTTTCTTGAGGATGTTTATGGATTTTTGCGGTTTCTGTGGAATTACAAAGGACTCCCTTGGATCCGTGAGGAGTTCCTACTAACGACCCCCCCTGGATTCCATTTGATTCCTGAGGACGCCTTTGATTGCCAAGGGTTTCTAGAGAGCACGAGGACCCCATGATGTCCAGACGATTCTTATGGTTTCCGATGGGTTCCACAGGATCCCGATGGAGTCCGAATGATTCCTCAGTGCGCATAAAAGGGGTTCCACTGGATCCTTGGGGGCTCCCCACTCCTCTAAGGAATCGCGCTCTCGTTCGAGACGTCTTCGCGATTTTCCGAAGGATCACTCTCACGCTGTCATCTTATGTGCCATGTACACGCTGCCCCGTGGGCGTCCTGCCCACAATTTCCTCGCACTTCACCCTGGAGTCGAGCTTCCTCTCGATTGTTATTCGGCATGTATTCACGAATCGAGTTGTCTTTCATATCAACTGTTACTTTCTTGAGACGGCGGTGATGATGATGCTAAAGGTTGTGGTGAAGAGTATGTGTGGTGATGTTGATGATGATGGCGTGAATCTGGTAACTGCTATGGTAAGGGTGATGGTGGTGATGCTGATGGTCATGATGATGCTGTTGTCGATCATGGTGGTAATGCTGCTGATGATGATTGTGTCGATTATGATGATGTTGATGATGATGATGGCGGTGGTGATGGTGGTGGTGATGTTGTTGTGCAGTTGTTGCTGATGCTGATGGCGATTATGATTGTGATGCGGATGTTGGTGGTGATGCCGTTGCTGATTGTGATTGCGAGCGGTATGGTAATAATCTGGTGAGTATGAGGGTCGTAGTGATAACGATGGCGGGGATGAGGGTGTCGATTGCGGTGGCAGAGGTAGTTATGCATAAGATGCTGGCGTCGACGATGGTGATGCTGATGACGATGGTGTGGGTGACGAGTATGCTCATGATGAGGATGGCGCTGATGATGACGGCAGTAGTGGCGGTGCCAGCGGTACCGAAAACGACGACGGATTTGCTGATAACGGTGGTGGTGATGAGGATGTTTTTTGATGGCTTTGCTGAGGAGGGTTGTGATGATGATGATGATGATGTTGATTATGTTGCTGGTGGTGATGATGAGGATGGCGATGCTGCTGCTCATTGTGATGACGATTGCTGATGCCTGGGTACCTTGTCGGGGAAGGCGATTTCGCCGCATGGATGGTCTCATTTCCAGCCGCGCTGTTGCGTGATTTGCCGTCTTTGGGTCGGTTGATGGGCCTTCCGGGAAGCAATTCCTAAAGGATCGTTGTATCCTTGGTTCCTGGTGTGGTTGCGGGGTTGGCGATTTCGACGCGCGGGTGGTTTCAGATCCATTCGCGTTGCTTCGTGATCTGCCGACCTTGGTTTGGTCGGGTGGGGGGGGGCGATGGGAACAAATCCAAAATTGCTCTTGTATCGTACTTCCCTGATATGTTTGCGGGATGGGCAATTTATACACTGGTGGTCACGACTCCACTCGCGTCTGCATGGTCTGCAGGCGTTTGTTCAGTCGGCTGGCTTTTTGGTACCCAATTCTTAAATTGTCTTTGTATCAGGGTTTTTTTTATGGATTCTTGACGAGTGGTTCTTCCGTCTGGATGTTTCTCGACGGGCCTTTGGGCAAGGATTCGTCATGAAGGTCTTTTTTCTAGGGGTTCCTCAATGAGGCTTTCTCAGCAAGGGATCGGTATTACGGCCTGTGCAAGGATGGCTTACGAATGACTCCAGTGTACAGATTATTTACGCAGGTTCCCGCAGGAAGGGTCCTTCAACGCGGTTCTTTGGTAAGGGTTTTTTGTTCAGGTGTTGTTAGTAAGAAATATGTGGGGACGCTCCTTTATCATTGACTGTTGTATTTCAGTTTCGTCGGCCACGGTTCTTCACGAACGCGTCGGTGATACTGGCTATGGATTTAAGTTCCGCTAGGAAGGCTTATTTACAAATTACCGATTCGAACATACGGCTTATATACTGAGGTCCCCTAGTGCGGATGTTGCTTCCGGAGTTCTTTGGGTAGATTTTTTCTACGGGCATTTTAGCACGGATTGTTTAATTACAAGCCTTTCATCATTTGTTCGATTCGTGGTTCTTTCGTGCGAATTCATCATCAAGGGTCCTCAGCAGGGACTATGAAACCAAGTTTTTTTTGATCAAGTAGAGACCACGTAATAAAATTATCTTCGGAAGTACTATTCGCAAAACGGTGTCTTGGCAAAGGGTCGCTGCTAAGGTGTCCCCAACGAGAACTCTTTACTACGGTTTATGTAGTACGTGCTTTTAAATCTGAGGGTCCCTTGAAGATTTGCTGCTGGCGCTCCCTTGGTTGGGATTATTTCGCTAAGGGGTTTTAAGTAACGGTTGTTGCTCCAGGATCCTTTGATTTAGGATTCGTCAGTGGGGTCCTTTTAATCAGGAGTTCATGTTCCAAGGGCCCCCCCGTAAGGATTATTTGTCAAGGTTGCCTTAGTATTTTCTCATAGTATGTTCCCTTAGTGTAGATTATGTGCTAAGGGTTTCCTCGTCGGGATCAGTCCCTGTTGGTCTTGATTACGGGTTTAGTAGCAGGGATATGTGTTCGACGTTCCTTCTGGTAAAGTTATGTTTTATATTCGGTGCAACGGGTTCCGTAGTACGGATTCTTTGTCACAGCGTTTTGATTGAGGATTCTGTTCAGGTTTTATTGCCCCATCACGGAATATTTAGCCAGTGATTGTTTACAAAGAGTTTTAGGTAGGCATTATTGGTTGAAGGGTAATGCGTTCATCTTCCCCTAGTGAAGCTCTGTTACGGCTGCCTTGTTGGTGATTGTTTTGTTAGCTTTTCCGTACTAGAGATTAAGTATTCAGGTTCCTCTAACAAGGGTTATTCGTTAATGTTTCTCTAGTAAGCGCCCGTTCCTGAGGTTCCTTGGGTAGGGATTCCTTCATTCGGTATCCTCCTGAGGATTCTTCGCCAAGGTTCCTTTAGTAGGGGTTATTGGGAAAAATGTTCCCTTGGTGCGGTTTCCTTCACTACGGGTTCCTTACTTTGCTAAATATTATGTTTTACGGGTTTCTCAGCCAGGATGTTTCACAATTGAGGTCTGTTTAATCGCCATTTTTGGTTATGGGTTCCTTAGTAGGAATAGTGCGGATCTGAAGTTCCTTGGATTGTATGGTTTGTGAATTCGTTGGGTTTGGGATGGGTCCGAGTGGTGTGAAAGTCGCGAGTTTCGCAGGGGAGGTGTCTGACAGACCCTGCACCGTTGTATAAGACGAATTAAGGACAGCCGTGGAATTCGACGGTGAATTACCCAGGGTACGGGGCTAGGCGCCTTCTAGAATTTTATTGAGGCGTCCTGCTTGAACTTTCCCCAGGCGGATCCTTCTACAATTTTACGGAACTGTTCTTCTGTGTTCCGACGTTTCGACCGCCGCGCGTTCTGATTATTGGACTCGCCGGCGCCGGCGTCGTCGTCGCCGCCGCCGTCGCAGACGCCGTCGCCGTTGCCGTCGCCGACGTCGCCGTCGTCGTTTCCTTCGCCACCGCCTCTTCGCTCGTGGTCGGTCGCGGGCGCCGCCGTCGTCGTCGTCGTCGCCTTCGCTTTCGCCGTCGCCGTCGCCGTCGTGAGGGTCCCCCCATTGACAAGCGCACTGCCGCTACAGAGGGCGGACCTCCAGGAAAGCTGGCGCCCCTGATGGAAGCCCCTTGAGCTCAAAAGTCAACGGCCCCGGCCCACTTGCGCGCAGCAGACCCTCCTCCAATTAGCCTGCGGGAGCTCCTGAGCGCACCTGGGCGCGCTCGCGCCCGTGCGCCGTCTGGAGGCTCAGTCACGCGTCCAGTCCAGGCAAATCGTATCAACTTCACCTGAGTGTGTGTAGTTGGTATTATGTGTTAATGCTTCCTGCTCAATTTTTCTTTATCAGCGATTTCTTGTGAAGAACTCTGGCGTACCTTTCCTCCAGTGCGGATTCCTTTAAAAGAATTCCTCCGTGGGGATTATTTACAAAGTTTTCCCTCGTAGGGATTTGTTGCTAAGGTTTTTCTTTTAGCCCGGATTCTGTATTACTTCCCCCTAGTAGAGATTCGTTGTGAAAGTGTTCTTTGGTGGTGATTTGTTTGTTAAGGTTTCTTTCGTAACGGTTATGGGTTAAAAGGTTCTTGAGCCAGGATTCTTCTTTCAGGCGTCCCTAGTAAAAAAGGCCCGTTTAGGTTTCCCCGGGTACGGATCCTTTGTTCGTTTCCTCATAAGGAGTGTTCGCCCACATTCCCGTAGCAGGGATTGTTTACGAGCGTTTTTGTTGGTAAGGTTTGTTTCGCGAAAGGTTCGTTAGTGCGGATGATTTGTTGCGGCTGTTGTAGGACAGGACAGTTTATGTGTTAAAAAAGTCTGGTTCCCATCATACAGTTTTTTGTACTAACAGACTTGCTCAAATGGTGTTTTGTTATATGCAGGTTTCTTCCTACACAGTGGTGCATCCGTTGGCATTGTGTACACGGGTTTCCTTGGTAAAAGGGTTTTTGAGTCATGATTCGTTAGTAAGGACTCTTCGCTCAAGTTCCTAGTTGACGATGATTGAGTAAGGGTTGCTTAGTTTGGCTTCTTGCATAAAGCGTACCAAAGGCAGCCGCTGCTGAATATATTCTTTAGTCGGGATTCTTTACCTAGGTTGTTTTTTCCCAACGACTCTTGTATTTCGGGTTCCATTGAAGAGACGCTTTGCAATTGAGGTGCCCTGCGTGGTGATTCTGTTACGAAAGGACGCTTCAGCAGGAATTTTCCGTGAAGGCTATCCTTAGGGAAGGTTGTTTACGACGGGTAGCATCGTATGAATGATTTGATAAGGTTGCGCTCGTGCAAATTATTCGTCAAGGCCTTCAAACATAAAGATTGTTTTATAAGGTTGCTTCTAACACAGATGTTGTTCTGAAGGTTCGTTCGTCGGGATTATTTACAAACGGGTTCCTCTGTAGGCGGTGTAGGGGTTATTAAGTGCGGGTTTCTAGGTAATGAGCATGTATATGTTGTTGTTTGGTACGGGCTATGTATAAAGAGTTCTTTTCAAAACATACGTTTCGTTAAAGGGTTCCTTATTAATGATTCTTCAGAACAAAATGTTCTTTCGCAAGCATTATGCACGAAGGTTGCATGATTCAGGATTCTGCATCGCGGCTCCCCCAAGCTGGATCCGTTTCCAACTTGCCTTGTGGTACGGATTCCTCGACCAAGGGCTCATCCTAAATATTCTTCACGATGGTTCTTCCGCCGGGATTATTTACCAAAATTACGTAGGTAAGGTTTCCTTCGGTAAGGGTTCCTTCGCAAAAGGTTCTCTAGTAATGTTGTTTTAATCGGGAGTATGTGCCGCTGGTCTTTACATCTGTAATATAGTATACAGGGCTTCTTAGTCGGAGTTCTTTTCTGAATCCGTTAGGTAGGGGTGTTCTTAGTACGGATTATTCAGTAAAGGGTAAGTGGTATGGATCAATTGTCAAGTTTCCGTTGCCAAGGCTTCTTTATTACGGATTGGTTGATTGTTTTTAGAAATGAGTTCATTAAACAGGGATTCTTCACAAAGGGCATTTAGAATTTGCTTTTAAGGATTTTTCCACATTCTGGGCTAAGTACAGGCCGAGCTTGCATGGGGGCGACATGGCCTGCGAGGCTTCGGCGCTTGCAGACCAGGTAACGAATTTCTGTGTGAAGAACCAGCTTGAGGCTAGTGCGATGCGATGCAGTGTTCGCCCCTGGCCAAAAGGGGGCGTCAGAAACCTGGCGTACTTTCCGTGGGGAGCAACGGGGAAGCACGCCCAGTTGGATGGGGTTGAGAATGTTGGCGTTCTCTTGCTGTTGCTCTTGTCGTTGCTGTCTGTTCTTGTCGTCGTCTCCCCGCAGCCCGCCTGCGATCCACCCGCCTCGCGACAGGTCCGTCGACCCACTAGCGACCCGCCGACATCCCGCCATCGACCCACTCCCTCCACGACCTTCGTCCGCGGCGACTCGCGCCCGATGCGTCCCGCGCCGCGAGACCGCCCCCCCGACACGCATTCGATTCGCCCCACGGCCCGCCTGGCGACGCGCCAGCGACCTTCCTTCGGGGGCGGCTAAGACCAGGGGTTGATATCATGGTTCGGGCCATTCTATTTCCCCAGATGTCATGGCTCGTCATATTGCCAGTACGTTCCTCAGCTCCCGTTTCCGCGCACATGCCTCGGGCCATGATTTGGGAATCCCTCTCTTGGACGCCCCCCTGATATTGGACGCCCCACACTCTTGCGACCAGCCGACGGCTCCTCCACGATCCACGCCAGCCGCGAGCCGCGATCCGCGCCCGTTGCGCCCTACGCCCCGCCCCTCTTGCTCGCAAGTTTGAGGGTTTCTCTTTGCAGCCGTGAGGTTCGCGCGGGTTCGGAAGACGAAGGTATGGAAAGCTGTGTGTGTGTGTCTGTGTGTGCGTGATCAGCCCAGGTGTTGGGCTCCGTTCCTCGAGTCTGTCCCTCTCGCCCCAGGCCGCAGGCCCGCTTCCCCGTCAGATTGCACCCCTCGGCTGTCCCAGGACACGCCGTGGTGTCGGCAAGGCTGCCCCGAGGTGCGAACGCATGGTCGAAACGGGCTCACGAGTAGGGGCGCGCAGGCTCAGGCAAGCGCGACAGGGGAAAGGTTGTACAGGACCCGCCTTCCTGACATGACGATCCAGCTGTGTGGTCGAATCTGAACGTGCCCAAGGGCGGGGACCATGTAGTGCGGTCGAGGATGCGCGTTTGCAGAGGTTGGGAGCAGATAGAAGATCGCAGCGACAGCCAAACATGATGCCGCGGTCAGGGTTGACCACGGGAGCCCTGGTCGCCCACGCGCCGAGGTCGTGGAGCGCCGCAAGGGCAAGGACATGCGGCGGAGGGGCGCCGGTGGGGGAGGTTTCTTCTCAGTAGCCCACGCGGGGAAGGCACCTCGTGCAGACAGGCTCGATGTGGCTCTTGCGCCGTCGCTCCTGCGTCGTGCTGGGAGGGGGGGAGTATCCAGGGTTGAGGGTGGAGCTCTGTTGTTCATTCTGGTCCCGCAATTTGCCTCGGGAAGCGGCCATCGGGGGGGAACCCCAAAAAAGTGCAGGGGGGTACAAGCACTATCTCTGAGAACCAGGGGCGGGATACGGAGAGCTGAAGGGCAAGCGTGCGACACCGCACGCCATGAACGTTTGCGGACTGGGCGCCGGGGAACTGCAGGCCTGCCCACCCCCAAGGCCCCCGGAGGAGCACGAGGCAAAGGGCAGGAGGACTGTAGTGCAGTGCTCATGTCGTTGAGGGTAAGCATCACCCTGATGAGACGGGTATACAGCACATGGGCTCCCCTGATTATCCTTGAGAGGCGGTGTTGGTAAAGGTTGCGAGGGCCGGTCTTCTGGTCCTGCAGGATGTTGCAAGGGCCGTTGTTGGCACTTGGTATTGGTGCATGGCGTGTGCACTCCGCAGGAGGAGGGGCAGGAGGAGAGGGAGGAGGAGGAGGAGGAGGAGGAGGAGGAGGAGGAGGAGGAGGCGGATGAGGAGGAAGAGGGGGAGGAGGAGAGGGAGAAGAAGGAGGACGAGGAGGAGGAGGAGGAGAGGGAGAAGAAGGAGAAGAAGGAGGAGGATGAGTGAGGAAGAGGAGGAGGGAGGGAGGAGGAGTGGGAGAGGGATGATGTCCCTCCCCGAACCCAGTTGTCTCTGGGGCACCTCGCGGACCACTGCCCGCAGCCACGAGGGCCGCTGCGGGTTGCTCCATCAGCGTGCCCTTGCTGTACCTGGGCTGCTTCGCACCTCGCTCGGCCTCGCGCGAGGAAGGGAGCACGCTTCGGCCCTTAGCTGCCCTGATACGCCCGTTCTGAAACGCAACACGTGCCGTGCTCAAAACGTCCGTGTTAACACGCTGCGTGTTAGCTCAACGTGTTAGCCCAGGTTTTGGCAAACGTACTCTGCCAAATGTACGTTTTCAATCTACGTGTTGAGCTCCGTGTCAACGCGCTACGGGCTGCGTGTTGCAAATCGGAGCGGCTAAGCTTCGGTCTTGAGCCTTCAATCAAGAAGCGCAGAATCACAGGATGAGAAGGGTACGGAGTGAGCAGGATTCCTTGGATTTCCTGGGATTCCCTGCGTCGAAGAGACGTCAGCAGCGTCGCCTTTCGAGCGCTCGGCAGCGTACGGTAGGCTCGCGTACGTAGGTTCGCGTCGTGTCGACTGGGACGACCCCACCGCCGGCGTTGAAAGTTGAACGCCGCTGGAGACCCAGAATAGGTCGATGTTGAACGATCTGGCATGTAGTCCTGCGGGCGGGAGGCACCCCCTCACCTTGCCTCGGTCACTCCCCCAGATCCGCGACCCCCACCAGGGGTTGGCCAGGACCAGTCCTCCAGCCCCCGCCAGGGGGTGGGTCGGCGCCAAGATCGTTGAAAAACATACGGCGTGAACTTTACACCAGTTTTGAATACTGGTGAACAGCCAATGACATAAACATGAAAACTCGGCGGTCCGCGCGGATTTCTCGGATCCGCGCGGGACCCCCTTTCCTGGCGGGCAGAGCGCGCCAGGGGCGGCGCCGGAGGCTCCGCCAGGGGGCTCCAGCGCCGATCCGAAGAATCCGCGCGGACCGCCGAGTGTTCATGTTTATGTCATGGTCTGTTCCCCTGGAACTCCAGAATGGTTGCCCCGCTCGGGCCGCAGTTGGTTGGGGGTTGAGGTCGGAGGCCAGGTGGGAGGTGAGATCTGCGAGTGCGAGCCGAGCGGGGGCGGCAGCGGATGCGGAAGCTTGAGCGGGACCCGACTTCGACGGCGCGTTTTTTTCATCACGCGGGCCCTCTGGGAAGTGAGTGGCCGCTTTAGTCAAGATGATGATAATTCTAAGTGCCGTTTTGGGTTCGGAAGGGGGGGCTCGATGTTCCTTTGGTCCTTATGTGGCTGTTTCTCTAGCCCTCCTCGTGCACCCAGGCGCTTCTGCTGCCATATAAAGGGCTTCGTTTCTTAGCTAGCGTTCCTTATTTCACCCTCCCGACTGTAGTTTCGCCACGGGTCGACCTTACTGTCAACACGGACAGTAAGGATGAACGGCTTTCCAAGTTTTCCCTTGCATCCGTCCCTTCGGTCCATCCTTGGCCACTTTCCCTGGTCGCGCGCCACTCGAAAAGTGTCGACATGGCCTTCCAAGGCCTTGCATCCTTATCGCACATCCTTATTATACGCGTTGATTGTACGGTGGGCCATTTCCGCTCGAAAGCGGCCTCTGGACATTCGGCTCGTGGCAAGCAAGAGCAAAGTCCGTCGTGATGTGTTCGCGACGCCGGACGTCCGGGGGGCGTGGGGCACGTACGAGGACGAGGAGGGGGGCGAGTCTTGCCAGTGCCGGAGGACAAGCCAGTGATCCGCAAGGCCCTGGTGGAGCTGGACGGGCCAATGTCGCAGCCGTTCCAGGAGCGAGCGCGCAGGGAGGAGTAGAGAGAAAGAGAGATACGGATAGAGCGATAATGACAGGGAGTGAGGGACATACATATACGTAAAAACTTTGTATACATGTATGCATGCTAGTGCGGACCCGTGGATTGAATCCACGAGGTTGAGCGGATCCAGGTTTGGTGGCGTACGCTGGATTGTGCGAGGCTGTCAGCTCTTGCAGTAGTTACTGTGAAGTTTGTTCTAGCGTTTCCCCACTGAAGCGTTCAATGCACTGATGGGGGACCGAGGTGCTTGAGCTTCGCGAAAGCAAACAGTTCCAGATCCCAGGCCAGAGCAGCGTTGGACAATTCGCGCTTGGATCGCATTGGACGCAGGAGCGGAAGGGGCAAACGCGGCGCTGTCTCGGGCCGCGTCGGAAGTGCGGCAAAGTGAGGATCGCAGCAGGGCAATGGTTTTGGGATGTCCAAAGCGCCAAGCTCCGAACCAAGATGTCGCCAGCACGTGTCGCAGCAGATTTCTTCTCGTTGCTCGCCGCCGATCCGCGGAGCGACAAAGCGTCGTCGTCGTCGCCCGTTACCCAGGGCGACCGGAGCGCCAGAAGCTGCTCTTTTGCGATCGCGATGGGCCTGAAGCCTCTCTCGTCGGAACCCCTATCTCGGAGGCAACGTTGAAGCCTCTGGGGCTCTAGAGGGCCAGTTGGGAACCCCTCGGGTGCTCTTTTGGGCCCTGTGGGGGCTTCTCGGATCCATCTTGGGCCTTGTGGGACCCATTTTGGACCCTCGTGGGGCCGTTCGGGGCCATCTTGGGCGCTTGTTGGGCCGCAGTCGTAAGCACAAAAGGGGGGGGCGTGGTAGGCGAGTCTCTGTTATTGGGCGCTTCTGGGTTTTCTGACAGGCCCTTCTGGACCGTCTTCGGGCCTTTTTGGACCGTTTTGGGGCCCTTCTGTTGGCTGTCCCGGGGTGCCCTGGCCGTCGTGGGGCTCTGCTGGGGGTTGCTTGGGGCTGTTCGTGAGCTTGCTTGGGAGCTGCTTGGGGCCGTCTTGGGCCGTCGTGGGGCTCTCCAGGGCTGCCTTGGAGCCTTCTTGGGGCTTCATGGGGGCCCCTGGTTCCGTTTTGGGGCGATCTGGGGGGCTTTTGGAAACATCATGGAGCCTTGGAAAGCAAACAACAAAAAATAAGCGAGCACGCATGGCTAAAAATGTGCGTTTCATTTAAGGAATGGAACGCTTGTGGCTTGTTTGGCGATCTCTGGGGGCTCTTGGAGGCGTCTTGGGGAGCCTTTTGGACCGTGTTGCGGATACGTGGGGGACTTTGGACATTTTGGAGGTCTCTGGGCTTGTCGTGGAGCCATCTGAGGCCGTCTTGGAGCGCTTTTTTAGCCGTTTTGGAATCTTACTGGACCTTGTGGGGGCCGTCTTGGGGACCTTTTGGCGCCCGGGGTGGTCGACATTCGTTTGGTGGAGGGGGTCCCCGGCCCTGTATATGGTACATCTCTATATGTGTGTATATCTATCTATCTATCTATATATATGTGTATATATGTTTCTGTACATCTAAGGTACGAGTGATATGTTTATGTACATCTAGATGTAGATGTAGATAGATGTAGATGTGGATGTATATGTCTATTCCTTTATTTCATTACCCGGACCCCCCCCCCCGCCCCCCCTCTAAACCGGACGCCCCAGACGCCTTTTCGGACGTTTCGGCGGCCCCCAGGACGCCCTTGGAAAAGGTCCGCTGGCCCTTCTGGGCCTCCCAGGGCGCCTTGCTGGGCCTTGCGAGCATATTCAAAGCGATCAGAGGGGTCATCGGAGAGGCGCAAGAGAGACTCAAGACAGCACATGAGCGCTCCAAGAGGAACCTCGATGGTCCGAAGACGGCCCACGAGACCCCCAAGACGCCCCAAGAGCCCGTTAAGAGAACCCCGAAGAAACGAACATCGTCGCACTCCCTGGGAAAATGTATATGTTCAGCATCTCCGCTTTTGGTGTCTTCGCAGCGTCCATGACGGCATGGGCCCCCGATATCGCGCCAAGACGGGCCAAGGGGCCCCCCAGAGGGTTTTGAAGACGGCCCAAGAGGGCCCCAAAACTGCCCCAGAGAGCCCCGAGACTGCCCACAAGAAGCCCAAGATGCCCCCAGAAGGCTCCCGAGAGGGACCCGCGAAAGCCATGGGAGACTTCCAAGATGGAGGCCCCCAACAGGGCCCGAGATGGTTTCGGGAGACTTCTGCGGAGGGCCCCGGCTCCCCAAGACGGCGCAAGAAAGTTCTAGAGCGGCCCAAGAGTGCGCTCGCCGCGCTCACGCCAGCCCGCCTGTTTTTTTTCCCGTGCCTGTATCACCCTCTCTCTTTCTCTCTCCCTTCCCCCTCTGCCTTCTTCGTCGACTGCCACGTTCGTGGCATCCGATGGCGATCCTCATTCGCCCGCTCCTTCCTCTGGACCTTCTCCCCGTTTCTCCCCCCTCCTCCCCCATTGCCGCCTCTTCAGACCCCCCTCATCCCTGCTCCCTTCCCGTTCCCCGTTCATGGGCAGGTGCCTTCGCAACAGTTCGATGCGCCGTCGTTTGCCAGCACCTTCGCGCGTGACAAAAATCATCATTCATTCCCCACTCCTGCGCGCAAGCGTGCAAACGCATCGGGCGAACGCGGTGTCAGCAGGCACTAGGGATATCAGAAAAATTAGCCGATCGCCCGTCCAGGCCACGAGGTTCCCCTGCTGAGGCAAGCGATGATTTATTGTTTTGCCGGGGAAGCGTCTGGAACAAGGCGCATGGCGCGAATTTTCAATGTAGTCATGTTTATACACATATATACATTTATTCCTGTGCATATAAATATATTGGTTTGAGCACACACGCACACGCATATATATATATATATATATACATACCGACATACCAGCACACCTACACATACCTATACATATGTATACGTATATGTGCATACACAGATGTACGTACATGCTGCGAGAAAGATAGGGGGGGAGAGAGAGAGAGAAAGAGAGAGAGAAACAACACACACATATAATACGTAGAGAAAGCGAGAGAGAGACAGAGAGACATAGAGAGATAAAGAGAGAGAGAGAGAGAGAGAAACATAAAGAGATAATAACGAATATAATGGGATATATATATAGAGAGAAAGAGAGAGAGAGAGAGAGAGAGAGAGAGAGAGAGAGCGGGGTAACATGATGCACGTGTGGATATGCAGTCCCCGTAGACCAATCCCGGCACCGTGGACCATGCTTGATTTCGCAACGACGAATTGGACTGAACTGGACCGATTCGGAATGTGTTCGACGGAGGTTGGTTCCGGTTGGCTGAGCTACATTCAGCTGTAGTGAGCTGGGCTGAACCAGATGGACTTCGAAACCGCTGGTTTGGCTTGAGCTGAGTTTGGTTGGGTCTTATTGGGAAACGGACAAAAGTGGATATTTGGACCCAGTCCCGTCAAACTAAATCGGCTTCGGCTTAGCTGGACTTCCACGGAGCCAAGCCGAACCGGAATCGGCTGTACTGAGCAGGAACGGTGTGGACAGGATTACTGGGGTGGACTTAGCTGGGCTGAGTTGGACCCGGCTCGGCTGGGATCGGATGGAGCGGGGCGGGACTGGATTGAGCTGGGCTGATGCAGATTAGGCTCAGCTGAGTCCTGATTCAGCGGGTTTGATCTGCACCGAGGTGGGTCGCTTAGGACTGAGCTGACATGGGATGGGTTGAGCATGATTGCGCGGGGCCGGGGTGGAACTGTTCGGAGTGAGCTTAACCAGTTGTTTCCTCCCTTCTTTGAAGGCCAAAAAGTCGTTCGTGTCAGCGTCGGCCTGCCCCGTGCGGTTGGTTGTGGCAGGTCCTGAAGAGGATGGTCAACCACACGCCGAAACGCTGGTGGCGAACTGGGCCCAGGGTGCCCGAATAGTTGGGCATACTCAGTCCCAGACCAGATATGAGAACTTGTGTTGACTTATGTTGCACTCATGTTGATATGCCTGGCAAATGACGGGTTATCAGCCGAAGCTCTCCAGGAGCTCGTTTTCTTCGCTTTCGGTCAGCAGCCACAGCCTTTTTCCCATCAGCCAGAGTTGTATCAGTGGTCGCTTTACCAAAGAGGGGGCTTCGCACGTACGCTCTGATTGTGGTGCCCGTGAACCGGGATACGAAGTTGGCTCCGCCGTCCTGTGCTCCAGTCAGTGCTCTGGTCACGGGGGCGGGGGGTCACAAGGAAAATGGGGGCATCAGCGGCCTAGCCGCCAGGTGCCGGCGGTGTCACGAAAGAGGAGGCAGTTGTTTCCTCCCTTCTTCGAAGGCCAACAAGTCGTTCGTGTCAGCGTCGGCCTGCCCCGTGTGGTTGGTTGTGGCAGGTCCTGAAGAGGATGGCCAACCACACGCCGAAACTCTGGTGGCGAACTGGACCCGGGGTGCCCGAATAGTTGGGCATACTCAGTCCTAGACCAGATATGAGAACTTGTGTTGACTTATGTTGCGCTCATTTTGATATGCCTGGCAAATGACGTAACCGATTCCTGTGCAGTTGGAGCAACTTGAATTGAATTGGACCCAGGAAAGCTGCTTCGTATTGAATGAGATGGGCTAAATCGGCCATAGCTGGTGTGTCGGCGCCAGGCCGGGCTAAGTCTGCTTGGCCTGATGTGTAACATACATGTACTCAATCGTGCTAACTTTCGTCGGGCCGTAGTGAGCTGAGTTGAGCTCGGCCGAACTTCAGCGAATTGAACCGAGCTTGGTTCTACTGGGGCCTTTTGATGTCAGTTAGATCGGGATGTACGGCGCTGAGTGAGTCGGGCTGAGCTGTGCTAAGCTTGAGCTGGCTGAAGGACAGCTGGAATCAGCGGGACCGACATTGACAAACGGCATGTTTAGGATGGGCGGGGATGGGCCGAGCAAGCAGCTGGACCACATGGGCCCGAGCTGGGCTGAGTTGCTTTGGGCGCGACTGAGCTGGATCGGATGGGATTGGGCTGAGTTGCGTTGGTTGGACTGAGCTGTGTTAAGCTGGGTTGAGGTGGGCCGGGCTGGCCTTAGCTCGGTTGGTCTGTGTTGGGCGGGGCTGGAATGACCTTGACCGGGCTGGGCAGAGCTCGGCTGAATTGGTTTAGGCAAGGTTGAGCGCGACGCAGCTGGAATGAGTTAGATTGGCCCTGGCAAAACAAGCTTTCGCAGGATGAGGTTGGGCCGATCATGCTGCTCGGCCAAAAAGCCTTCCGTCGCGCTGAACTGTTTTGGGCGCGAGTGAGCTGGATCGCCTCGGACTGAGCTAAGCTGAGCCAGCCGAGGTTCAGTCGGGGTGAGCTGGGCCAGCCAAGATGTCATGGACTGGGTTGAGCCGAGCTGGGTTTAGCTGCGCTGCAATTGTGTACGCCGTGCTGAGTTGAACGGAGCTTCTTGGGGCTATTTTCACATTGGCAGAAGGGTGTTCAGCTTGGCTGGGATGAGCTGAGCAAGGCCACGCTAGACTGAGCTTATCGGGGGGAGCTGAGCCGAGATACTAGTAGATCGAGCTCGGCTGAACTGGCCCGAGCATGGCATAGTTGCACATAGATGGTCTGAGCATCTCTCAACTGGGATGAGCTGCGCTGGGCTGGGATGGGCTGGGCGTAGGTGCGACTTCTCAATCGGATAGCATCCAGGGGCTCAGAGTTGGGTCGTCTGTTTGAGTTTGTGATTCACCACCGACCGGAAGGATCGGAACGGGAGAGAAGAAGAGAAGCATGAGTAGGAGAAGGAGCAGGAGGAGGAGGAGGAGGAGGAGGCGGAAGCTGAATCTATTGATCCGGATATTGAATAGCGATGACCTCTCGAGCGACACATCGTACGTGTGGCTCTGGGCCCTGGCGTCGGGCTAAGCACGGGGCTTGGCGTTGGAAGCTGCGTGGGACTTGGCTCCTGGTTCGGCCTCGGGTTGTGAGTGTCTGGTTTGGTGTTCGCAGCTCGATTCGGGGCCGCAGCTGGGCGTGACAGGCGCATTGGGCTTGCGGGGCGGACGCGGCCTCTCAGCGTCTGCCCTCGGCCAGGTTGGCTCCTGAGCCTGTGCCTTGGCTGCAGCCTGCGGGTTCGCTTCATTCGCCGCTTGCCCCGCCGAGCACTCGGTCGCAGCCTGGCTTGAGGCCGCAGCGAGGCGCTGCCAAGCGTGGCGGGCCTCTGCGTCGCGCGCGGGCTTCGCTTCGACGCTGGGCTCGTCGTCTGGCGTGTCGTCGTGTTCGACCTCCGCGCAGGCGCTCGGCCTCCAATTGGCGATCGCTCGCTGCTCAGCGGGCGGCCTGCCGATAGAGGCACAGCACGGCCTGCCCCCAGGCCACTGCGCGGCGCTCGGCCTCGGGCGCCGTCACAGGCTCGGCCCTTGCCTTCCGCCCTCATTGTCTGCTGATCACATGATTGGTGATAACAGATCATAGTGTGTATAATCATACGATCGCCGCTCACGTGATCGGTTCGGCTTGTTCACGCGATCGTCCGAGCTGGAATGTGCGATCCATCCGTGATCGATGTTGATCGGCGAGGTAGCCATCGTGATCGGGGATGCGGTAATATCACATGATCGGGTGGTGTGGTTTGCCAAGATATCAACCAGACGCTAAGCTCCCGCCACGTCTGCAGGGCGCCACTCCTGCACAGTCCCAGTGCGGGTTGCTAGCCAGGGCTCGCCTTCGTTAGCAACCGACATGACCAGGCTGCGAGCTGGGGCTTCCCCAGGCGAGGGCGTCTCCCCTTGGCAATCCCTCGTCGGCACAGGGACTGTTCAAAGACGACCCGCTCGCGTACCTGGAAGTTTGGTCAGTGATTTCGGCGTTGGCCTATCAGCGCTCGGATCACCGCCAGTGTTGATGCGGCGCGGGGCTCCGGCTCTGCTGGCGTATTCGCCAAAGTCCTTCCTGGCGTGCGCCTCGCAGCCTCCGCAGGACGCTCTGCCGCCTCGGCCACCTCCAGGGCCGCGGAGTGCGACCTCCGCCGCCCGCTCGGGACCGCATCATGCGCGCCGCGGCCTCGAAGTGCGCTTGCGGCGCCGTGCCGAGGAGGTGCGGTGCACTCACGCGGGTCGGATACCCTGCAACTCCCTAGGCTTCCCCTGGGTGACCTGGTGGTTCTCCACTCCGCGGAATAGTCGTGCTCGCTTCGATCACGTCGATGATGTCCGCCTTGGAGAGCGGCGGCGGCAGCCCGCGTTCCAAGTCAGCCAGACATGTATTTCTCGGCGCACGCAGAGCCGGGGTGCTGCATGTTGCATCTTGTGCGTAAGGATTTTGCCGCAAGTGTGGGAGCGACGGGCGTTGCAATGCGTCGGGCTTGGCGCTTCGTTCCCGGATCACCGTGGCCTTGGCCTTCGGCATTCACGTCGACGCTTGGGGGGGGCTATGTACTGCATGTCTTGCTGTAGCCCCCTTCAAAATCATTGGCGCCTTTGTGAGACGTGGCCACTACCCGTGCGTGGTCGTCACATAGGCAACGGCCTTACACTGATCCATGTGAGCATCGGCCGCAAGCTTCGCACCCGTGGGCCTGAGAGGCGCACTCGCGAAGTTGAGCAAGGTGGACCGGGTTGCCTCCTCGGCTGCCTTTCCCACCTCGGCTGCCTTTGCATATTTCGACCAAGTGCGAACCCTACCCCTGTGGGTCCAATCGACGCGAGTCATCGAACACCCCGTTGGGGGTCATATGGCTGTAGGCATCCTTCGAATTCTGAACCACAGCTGGTATTTCAGAAATCTGACCTGCAGGGGTCGGGTTCGCATGTGCTTGCCCGTCCACTGCCACCGCTTGCCGGGTCCCACAGCTTTCCCGGTACCGATCGCTCTCCATGGCGGCAGCGTTCCGCCCGTGCGCCCGCCATTTGTTGCTCGGGCGCGGTCTGCACACAGCTTTTGTCGGCATCCAGGCTCGTGGCTCAGCCCTCGTTGAAGCCAGGTGTAGTGTGCTGGCGGTCAAAGGCGTCGTTACTCTCCGCCATTCGCTTTTAGACCGCACGTCTCCAGCCATGGTCGGCCTCGCCAGGACGCACTGCCCTTGCTGCGGCGCACTTGCGTCGCCAAGGTTCTGCTCGGCCTTCCCTTAGCTGGCACTGGAAGCCGCGGGCTGTCCCTTGATATTTTGGACGCCGCGGTTCGCCGCGAATTTCACCATTTCCTCACGAGCCTTGCGCTGGCTGACCGTCGTCTTCGTGGATGCGCAGCGAACGTCTCATCTCTTGCAGCGTTGCTGGCGAGCGGCACCGACCCCGATGGCGGCCGGCTGCCAGGATCGGCCCCGTTCGCGCGCGCAGGTCACCCGCAACGGACCTTGTTTTCGGGCTGAGAGGCCCAGGGAGGGGGAGGAGGAAGAGGAGGAGGAGAAAGAGGAGGGAAAGGAAGGAGGAGGAGAAGCAGGCGTGGAGAGGGTGGTGAGAAGGTAGCCCGTCGGGAGCACGATCGCCAGGACAAGTGTTTCTGGTGCTCCAGGCATTTGTTTCCATGTGGTTGCCCGCGTGCCCCATGTCTGGACGTAGGTGTTGTTTAGGTTGGACAGGGCTCGGGCACGATGTATGCTGAGCCAGATATTTGAAATGGGTGCGTTTATTCGGACGCGTATACTTAACATTAGGGCACGTCGAACTTGATTGCTGATCTGGGGTGAGTGATGTTCAGTCGTGCAGCACACCACTCGAGTGTGCAGGATAACGATTGTCATGTCAATGCAGTGATCAAATTTATTCTGCCATATGTTGGATACAGTGGTGACTCATCTGTCTGTGGATCGGCTGTTGAGAGTTGACATGTTGTTTTGACGCAAGCTTTGCATCACATCGTGCGTCGTGTATTGCTGAGTTGCTTTCTCGCACCTTGCTTTCCCAGCTTGCGGTTCCCCAGGCTTGGGTGTCGATACGGGACAGGCTGGCTTTGGAGGACTTATACTTATGCCGGCGCCTTGGTGCCATATACGTGGATGTTTGTGTCATGTTTCATGTGCGCATGCTTCAGCTCAGAAGAGAGAGTGTATGATAATGCCGCAAGCACGAAGCTTCTTAAGGTAGCGCAAAGCATGGCTGGGATAAGGTTATGCAACGCAAGACAAAACAAAGCGAAACAGAGCCGAGCCAAACTCAAGGCAAGGGAAGGCACTGGGATGACAAATCGTGTGTGATGGGCGGCGCTTGCTGGATTAGTGCACCGTGTGGTCACTGACACGCGCCGCTCTTGCGAGTCTGAAGCCGGTTGCCAGCACTCTAGCTCCTGAGATGCCCGAGCGCGCCTCGTTTGCTAGCCGCTGCGCGTACGCTTCTGCTGCGACAGGGACCGACGTGGCTACGCACCCCATCCCCTGGCGCGGCTTTTCCTCGCCGCGGCAGGCCTGGACGGTTTCAGGGGGATCCTGCCTCGCCCTCCCGAGCCAACGGCACGGCCTGAGAAACTCCAGGGATGTATCGAGGGAGCCGCCGTCTACAGGTCGAAGACAGCACGCTGCGAAGGAACACGGCGCCCTCCCGACCACGAGCGTGCCGCCCTCTCTGTCGGGGGGGCGGGCGGAGCGGCGGGATGCGCGCGTCGCCAGTCGAGCGTCAAGCTGCCGCCCGCCCAGATCTGCGCGGCCGCACGGGAGCCCTACGCGGCGGGTGCAAGAGCTGCGCGAGGACAACCCGATACACAAGCATGTATGTGTGTGTCTATTTGTACATGTACATGCACGTCTGTATACTCATGCATGTATATACCAGTATACATACATACATACATGCGTACATACATACCTACATACATACATGCATGCATGCATGCGTACATTCAATCGATCATAAGTACATATTATCACATGCAAACAACCACACATACATGCACGTACATACACATGTACGCACACACGTACGTACGTACGTACGTAAGTGCGTACATATATACATACATCCATACACACGTACATACATGCATGCATACATACATACATACACACATACATACACATACACATACAAACAGACAAACACGCATACATGCATGCATGCATGTATGCATACATACATACAATCATACATGCATGCGTTCATTCATGACTACAGACATACTCGTTCACACCTGTCTACCTACCGACCGATCTACCTATATACATCATACATGCACACACATACATACATACATGCATGCATGCATACACATATTCATTAATTCGCCCATTCATTCATACATTCATTCATGCATACGTGCGGATATCCATACGTACGTACATACTCGCATACATACACACATGCAGATATGCGCACGTACATACAGACATACACACATACACACATACATCCATACACACATGTTTGCATGCATACGTACATACATACATGCTTTGGTGCTGGTGTTGGTGTCGGCAACAACGCTGACGCCTACACCAGCACCGACGCTGGCACCGACGCCTGCATGAACATCTGCGATAGCGCTGGCCCCAAGGCCAGCGCCGACGCCAGCACCGACGCCAGCACGAACGCCAGCGCCTGCGCCGACACCAACGGCAGCGCCCACACCAGCACCGATGTCATCACCGGCGCCAGCACCCACGCCGTCGCCTACATATATCAGCACCGACCCCAACACCGACCAGCGTGAACGCCTGCGTTTGCGCTGTCCCCAACGCCAGCGCCTTCACGCCAGCACGACCGGCGGCCAGTGCTGCCAGGACGCTGCGACCTCCTCGGGCTACCAGTACATTCGCATCGGCGTCCTGACGACGAGCGCCAGCAGCACGACTGGGAATACCAGGAGGAAGTGCAGCAGCGCGAGCACCACTCGCAGTGGTACTGCGAGATGGTGTCAGGGCCACGCGCAGTGGCATCGTTCTCATGTTGGCCGGGTCTGCCTTCTGAGCTTTCGCCGCAGGGGCTGTTGCCGCGGCTCCTGCCGTTGTGCTTGCCGTGACTTCAGGCTCGCATGTTCTTTTTCCCCCTCCTCTCCTTCTCTCTTCTCCCTCCTCTCCCAAGCTCACAGTAGGGATGCCGCGCGCAGGTGTTTCGCGGCCGCTGCTAGCCGACGCTGGGCCGCTTTATCGGCGCAGGCTCGCCCTCCAGCCCTGCGGGCAGCGGCTCCTTGCCGGGCACCGCCGCGTCCTCCAGCCTCAGTGTCATTCTCTTGACGTGCGCGAGCACCCATCATTTGTTTTTCCTGCCTGTTGCTTTGTGCGCTCGCTCTCTTTGCGGGCCCAGGCATGTTTACAGATTTAGACTGTTATACTGCCGTCTCGCGTTGGGCATTTTGGGATCGGTACGCGTTGCCGTCTCGCGTTGGCATTTCGGGAGGGCGGGCAAGTGGGAAAGCGGGAGAGCGGGACAGCGGGACAGCGGGACAGCGGGACAGCGGGACAGCGGGACAGCGGGACAGCGGGACAGCGGGAGATCGGGAGAGCGGGAGAGCGGGAGAGCGGGAGGGCGAGAGTGCGGGAGAGCGGAAGAGCGAGAGAGCGGGAGAGCGGGAGAGCGGGAGAGCGGGAGACCGGGGGAGCGGGAGAGCGGGAGAGCGGAAGAGCGGGAGAGCGGGAGAGCGGGAGAGCGGGAGAACGGGAGAGCGGGCGAGCGGGAGGGCGGGAGAGCGGGAGAGCGGGAGAGCGAGAAAACGGCCACCCGTGCCCGGGTGCGGGTGACGGGTGACGGACCCCGCTCTCCCGCTCTCCCGCTCTCTTGCCCTCCCGCTCTCCCGCTCTCCCGCTCCCCCGCTCTTCCGCTCTCCCGCTCTCCCGCTCTCCCGCTCTCCCGACCTCCGCTCTCCCGCTCTCCCGCTCTCCCGCTCTCCCGCCCTCCCGCTCTCCCGCTCTCCCGCTCTCCCGCTCTCCCGCTCTCCCGCTCTCCCGCTCTCCCGCTCTCCCGCCCTCCCGCTCTCCCGCTCTCCCGCTCCCGCTCTCCCGCTCTCCCGCTCTCCCGCTCTCCCGCTCTCCCGCTCTCCCGCTCTCCCGCTCTCCCGTCCCGCTCTCCCACTCTCCCGCTGTCCCGCTCTCCCGCCCTCCCGCTCTCCCGCTCTCCCGCTCTCTCGCTCCTTGACTCTCCCATTCTCCTGTTCTGCCGCTCAGGGCCCGAAGTGATGCGGAGGAGGAGGTGGAGATGGAGGAGGAGGAGGAGGATGAGGAGGCGGAGAGGATGGAGGTAGGAGGAGGAGGAGATGTAGGAGGAAGGGCAAGGAGGAAGAGGTAGAGGAGGAGGATGAGGATGAGAGGAGGAGGAGGAGGAGCAGGATGAGGAGATGAGGATGAGGAGAAGCAGGAGGAGCAGGAAGAGGAGGATGAGGAGGAGGACGAAGACGAGGACGATGAAGCAGAGGAGGCGGATGATAATGATGAGAAGCAGGAGTCTGATGATCTAGAGAGGAGGAGGCGCAGGAGGAGTTGGAGGCATATGAAACGAAGGAGTCGGAGGATAATGAGGAAGAGGAGGAGGAGGAGGAGTTGGTAGAGGAGGAGGTGCAGGAGGAGTAGGATGAGGAGGAGGAGGCGGATGAGGAGGGGGCGGAATAGGAGGGGGCGGAATAGGAATCAGGAGGAGGAGGAGCAGCAGCAGGGGTGAGGAGGAGGAGCAGTAGGTGGGGTGAGGATGAGGAGGAGGAGGACCATCAGCAGAAGGAGGAGGGAATGGTATAGTAAGTTTTCATTGACTGTAATACTCCTCATCATCCTTCCCATCCTCTCCTTGCCTCATCCCCACTTCCATCCTTCTCTTCAAATCCTAGTTCAGCCTTCTACTTACGCTGCTGTCCTATGCTTATGATGATGATGACGCCGGTGTTGATGATGATGATGATGTGCCGATGGTGATGGTGGCGATGATGACGATTACAATTGTCCCGATGCCATGGGGATGATGATGGTGACGATGGCGATCGTGGCGATGAGAATGACGATGATGATGACGGTGACGATGGCGATGACGATGACGCTGATGATGACGACGGTGAAGATGGTGACGATACTGGTGCTGATGATGATGATGATGATGATGCTGATGATGATGATGATGATGATGATGATGATGATGATGATGATGATGATGATGATGACTGCGGTGGAATCTGGGCCCGGGCTACCACAGACTGCACTGCCCTCCCGTTCTCCCGCTCTCCCTGTCTCCTGCAGAGAGAGAGAGGGAGAGAGAGACACACCAGCGCCAGGAAGAGTCACGCGTGATCCCCAGATCAGGAGATGAGATCGAGAGCGAGGGGGGAAGAGCGAGAGCGAGGGGGGATGGGTGTAGGCGCGTAGGGCCATCATATAGCTAGCCTCCCCTGGCGCGCACCTTGCAGTGCCACTGATGTCATCATCTCCACCATCACCACCGCGAGGACCATCAACACGATAACCAGAATCCCCAGCAGCACCAAGACCACCACCATGATCGCGATCGACAGCATCACCTAGACTTCCAGCGTCACCATCATCGTCGCCATCGTCATCGTCATCGCCACTAGCACCAGCAGTCCCACCCACCAAGATCATAGTCGTCACTGTCATCATCAACATCACCGCCAGCTGGGGCACCACATCTTCACAGGCATCATCCCCATCGAACTATTATCACGATGGGGGCCATCACTACCACCACTATGACTATCACGATGATGCCACTACCTCCTGGCCACCAACACCACAACACCATCATGTGCAGTGGCATCGACATCGTCATCGTCATCCTCAGTTGCACCATCATCACTCCCACCTGGCACCACCATATATGTATCGCAACCAGCCCCTGGGACATCACCGCGAACACCACCTAGTCAACAGCTAACACCAGTATCATCACGATGACCTCCACTAGTAGCTGGGCATGCAGCATCGCACCAATACCGTCGCCATCACTACCAGCAACATCAATCCCGCCCACCACCTTAGCACTCTTTATCGTCATCATCGTCATCACCGCCATTTGGATCACCACCACTGGCAACAACTCAATTTGGCAGCATGACAAGTGGACCATCACAGCGACCACCCTCAATACCATGCGCACAGAATTACCACCTGGCCACGAAGTCGACAACACTGACATAACCGTTTAGCATATGTAGTCATCATCGCCAGTACACCACCATCACTGCCACCTGGTCCGCCACCGCCAATATTTGCCAAGACACCCATCATCTGCACTGCAACCCGTCTCTGGGCCATCACCGCCAACGCCATCTGGCCAAACACTTCCGCCACCATCATCACCACGACTACCTGCAGTAGTATCCGGGCAGACAAAACTGTAACATCGCCACTGTCACCATCGCAAGCATTACCACCCCACCCACCCCGATGATATTTTTGTCATCGTCATCACAACCACCGGGACCATAACCACTACCACCGGCTTCAAATCCACTGGAAGCAGCGCTTCCAACACCTCGGCCGTCACCATCGCCACAATACCTGGCCCAATACCCTCACCATCATAATAATCGCGTTTATGACAATCACGTCTACGACCTGGGCTACCAACACGTCAAACCCGCTGTGACGTTACAATCAATATCATGTGTGCCAGCATTACTACCGTCACCATAGTGATTGCGGTACGAGTTGAGATGATAATGGACATATTGATGAATGCGGCACGTGCCGTGCCTTCTCGTCTGCTACACTTCTCCGTTTCCTCCTGGTCTGCTATTCTGCTCCCCTGATCCTAATGGTCCTCTATCCTCCTCCTTATCATGGTCCTGAGCCCCATCCTTCCTCTGAGCCTGGCCGTTGTGAACCTTACTCATTCTCCTCCCTTCTCCCAACATTACTCGTGGCGTTTCTACTAATCCTACTCCACCTTCCTTCTTCTCCTCCTGATCTTCGTCCTCGTCTTCACCCACGTCGTACTCCGTCATCCGTCCCCCCTCCTCAATGGGATTCAACATGACCTTTGTACTCTCTCCGAGCCTCGCAACTTACCCACCCACCACCATCACCAACACCTCCCAGAGTGCCGTCACCACCACCATCAACATCATTAGCATTATCTCTAATACCAGTTGGACCGATGGCATTAGCTTTAATTCATCATCGACAACCACATCAACATCATCACCATCACCGACACCATCATCATCGCGACCACAAACTGGCCACAACCATCAGTATGGTCGCCACACCCAAGACCGTGATGAGCACCACCATCATGGCGATCATGACAATCCTCAGAAACACCAGGACTTCCACCATCGCGATCACCACCAGCACCTAGACCACCGTCGCCACCAGCATGAACAAGACCCGACTGCCCACCAGCTCCACAATTCCATCATCAGAATTGGCATCGTCATCGTCGCTAGTAGCATCAGCAACAATGAACCCTGGTCGACCATTGCCACCATCTTCGCCGCCACAATCATCATCATCATCATCTGCACTGCGACAATACATGGGCCATCATTGCTACCACCACGTGGCTAACAACGACCACCACCATCATCATCAGCACGATTGTATCCACCAGGAGCCAGGTAACCAACTCTGCAACACCACCGCCTTCATAGTCTCACGCGCCGTCACCAAGCCCACCGCCATGATCATCCCACAACACCGTCATGCTCGCTATCGTCGCCACCATCGTGACAAACACCTAGGGCGTCGCCACCACCGCCATCTCCATTGTGATCATCGCCCCCCACCACCTGGACCGCCTCCACCGCCATCATCGTTGCCACGGTCGCCTCGCATTAAACCAGCGATTGCAAGCTGGACCGTCAATACCACAACGCTGCCATCGCCGTCACAAACACTATCATATGGACCACCACTGCCACCACCACCATGGTGACTGTGGTACTGGTTGCGTCGGCAATGAAGCCAGTGAAGGGTATTGTGATGCAGGTGATCAAAATGGTGTTAGCTTGTAGTGGTGAAGACGGTGATGGCAGAGATGGAAATCCAAGTGGTGGCCATGGCGAAGACTGCGAAGGTGCTAATGGTGAGGATGTTCGCTGTCGTGGTAGACGTAATTTACATGATGGTTGTGGTGTTCCAGAGGGCAGCGATGGTTACGATTTCCATCGTAGTGGTGGCCCAGGTGGTGGATAATGATGGAGACCGTGGTGGTCCAGGAGGTGGTGGTGATGCTGTTTGTGACGGCAATGGCAAAGTTGTGGTATTGGCAGGCCAGCTTGCAATCGTGATGGTCATGACGATGATGATGTTGGTGTGGTGCTGATTTAAGGCGATGCGGCCGTGGCAACAATGAAGGTGGGAGAAGTGGTGAGGCGGAGGCCTCACTTTGCGAGCGCAGCTCCGATTTTGAAGTGGATATGCTGATTCACTGCGCGCCTTATGCTACAAAAACGACATGCTATGGATCATGGGGGGGGGGGTGCGAGCATATATATATATATATATATATATATATATATATATATATATATGTATGATGCTAGCCGTCGAAGACCTCGAGCCGTTGTTGTGCAATCTAGTTTGTGTGATATACGCCATAGTGGCGCAACCGATGTGGTGCAATATTCGTGGTGCGGCATACGTGGCGCAACCTATGTGTTGCGCAATGCATGTAGAGCAGGGGTCTATCATGTGCAATATCAGATGGCGTTCGGCCCATCCCGCCACCGTGCCTGGGTTGTGTTCATGAGGCTTAGTGGATGTTCGTTGGGATCTCGTGGGAAGCTTCCCTGGGGCCTCTTGGAGGCAGTTTTGATGCCTCTTGGAGGCCGTCTTGGGACCTCTTGGAGCCTCTTTGGGACCTCTTGGGGGCCTCTTGGGGCTTCTTGAGGGCCTCTTGGGGGGCTCTTGGGGCATCTTGGGCGCCTCTCGGGGCCTCCTGGGTGCCTCTTGGGGCGGGGGGCTCGGATTTACGGTGTGTGTTCCCTCTCTTAAGCTCCTTTTGGGGCCGTCTTGGGGCCGTCTTGGGCGCCGCTTGGGCCGTCTTGGGGCGTTCTTAGGCCGCCGCGGGGTGGTCTTGGGAGCCCCTTGGGCAGTCTTGGGGGCCTCGTGGGCCGTCTTGGGGTGGTCTTGTGGGCCTCTTGGGCCGTCTGGGGGCGTCGGAAAACAAAACGCGGCGAGGCCGCCAGACTCCTTCAAACACCGCAGGGAAATCTATGATGCGCGTCTCTTGGGGCCCTGTTGGGGGGCCTTTGGGGGACCTCTTGGGGCGTCCGGGGGGCCTCTTGGGCCGTTTTCGGGCCGCTTTAGGCAACTTGCGGCGATCGTTCGGCGACTCGGGGCCCTCTTGGACCGTCCCTGGGGCCACTTGGAGCTCTCTTGGCCCGTCTTGGGGGGCTCTCTGGAAGCCGAAGAAGTCATGCGAGAAACCGTTGGAGACCCTAGGATGCACGCGGGTAGCCCCGAAAGATGTGGCAAATAGGGAAACAGGCCCTTTAAAAGGTGCCCCACGAGCGCTTAAGGGATTAAGTAAAGGACCTGGGCACACGCCCACTCCGTTCCCAGCGGTACGGTGGCGGATATGTGGTGCGTTATAGATGGTCCAAACTATGTTGTGCAGCATAGCTTGTACAATGTGTGTTTTGCCATATATGTTGTGCGAAGCATGTGATGCAACATAGGTTGTACAACGTATGTGGTACACCATCTGTGGTTCACTTCGTGTTGCGCAGCATCTGAAATCGATGGTGCCCAACATCTCTAATCCAGTATATCTGCTGCGCGATCCATGTACAACATCAGCCTATGTGGTGCACAAGATGCGTGGTGCAATGCATATGGTCTAATGTATTTCTGCTCGCAGTGAGTTGTCCACTCCACTGCTCACGCAATCATCCCACCCACCCACCTGCAATTTGGTTTGCAAAACCCATGCGGCGGCACTTGCGATGAGTGCTTGGGGTTGGCTGGTGCATCTCTGCGACCGCGCTAGCCCGCGCATGCTCGCGCGTGCGGCGGCCATAAAGTTTGGCGCAACCGACGCGGCCGCGGTGGCGCTGACCGCTGGGCACTTCCTGGCGGGCACTTGAATGCGGGTCGGCGACTTGGGCGGGTGCGGTATCATGGAGACGTCGACAACGGCATACGCGATGATGATGGATGGTGACGATGATAACGACGGCAAGGCCAATGATGGCGCCGTTGCTGATCACGCCGATGACGATGGTGGTATCCACGTGTCGGTGATGAAGGTGCTGGGCGGATTCCGACATGCGCGCGCGGCCGACGCGCGAGAGTGGCCCGCATAGTATTATTTGGCACGCATCGTGCCCCCCCCCCCAGTACGCGCGCAAAAGGGCGTTTAAATGATGTCGACACGCGGCGCATGGGCCCGCTTGTTTCCTAAAAATTCACAAACGCGCGAGCGCAGTTTCTCTTGGTCTGAAAACCGGCTTGGAAAACCATCGATGTTTTTACGTTGTTGGGACGGTCGGTTTTGGGGGAGGCTCGAAACATCATTAATAATACGGTGTCCACAGCCCGCTCGGTCCGACACGGCCTCCATGGAGGGAGGCGCAGGCCCCCAAAGGGGAAGCCGTGGCAGAGCGAAGGTTGGAGCGACGGGAAGGTCACGAACCCTAACACATAAAACGGTGTCCGTATAACTCGGTCCGACACGGCTTCCCGGTTGGGGGGGGTCTCGGGGTGAATCCCCCCAAACGCCCCGCATGAAGGAAACTGGTTTGACCCCACCGAACCCAATCGAAAAACATACCCTGAAGGAGGGCTCCGAAGGAATAGTACCAATCCTGGTTAATCTCGCCAAAAGCCCCTCCTGAGGGGGAATCTGGGGAACAAGCCTCCCTTACCCCCTTTCAATCCCAACCAGCCTCCATTGAGGGGGTGGGTCTGGTTGAAAAAACTGCCCAACCTCCGTGACCGCACCGAACATGTTCCTTGAAGGGGGACCCTGGAAGACACAGCCCTAAGCCCGACCCTCCCCCCCCTCTCAAGGAGCATTCCGGGGGAAAAATATTCTTCCTTTAAAGGGAGGTCGGGGGGGGGGTCAATATGGGTTTCACTTGTTATCCCAAGAAAAACCGCTCTTAACCTTCCCAGCAACCCCTCTCGCGGGGGTGTCCTGGAGAGGAAACCGCCTGAACAAAAATACCCGAGGCGGGATTGTAGGGGTGGAGCAAAACCCCACGTGGGGGGGAGGGGGTCGTGAGGGGTTCCAAGGTTTTTTTGTTTTTTGTCTTGTTTTCGATTTTGGCGCCCCGGAACCGCCCCAAAACTTCAAAATTCCCCCAAACCTTCCCCCGCCTCCCCTCACCTGGGCCCAGGACCCCCCCAAACAAAAACAACGAGTTGGGGTTTCTAGGGGAGGCTGGGGAACTGCCACACCGCCCTCGGATTTCCAACCGCGCTTCCGAGGCCCAAGGGCACAGGGACCCGCCCAGCAATCAGGGGTCCGAGGGCCTCACCCGTATAACAGCACTCCGTAGTTACGGCGCGCCTCCGTTACGACTTTAGTGAGGACACGAGGACAACCCATTCCATGCTTGTGGTACGGTGGCGGGCAGGTCACAGTAGAGCAGGGTATGTATAGAGTAGAGTAGAGCAGTCCAGAGTAGAGTAGAGTAGAGTAGACCAGAGCAGAGCAGAGCAGAGTAGAGTATAATGGAGTGGAGTGGGGTATAGTAGAGTTCTGCTGAGTTGGGAGAGCCATATTCGAGAAGACGGTGGCAACGTGGTCAAGAGTAGTGCAGTCCAACAGGGTATGCTGGAACAGAACGTAATAATATAGCAGCACGCAGTGGCATAGAAAACGTGACGAGTCGCACTTAGCAGACCAGAGCGTTGTAGAGATAGGGGCAGTTGCTAGACCGCGGGGGAGACCCGTGTGAGGAGAAGCGGTGACCAGACAGAGCAGAGTACAATAGAGTCGCGTCGAGTTTTCTCAAGCGGAGCAGGTGAACTGAGAGCTAAGCAGACTGGAATCGACTGGAGTAGAGCGGAATAGAGTAAGGCAGAGTGAAAGTTTGTTTTTATCATCCTGCTCCTGCTCCTCCTCCTCCTCCTCCTGCTCATCCTCCCTCCGCCTCCTGCTCCTCCACTCTCCTCCTGTCCCTCTTGCTCCTTCTCCTCCTTCTCATCCTCCCCCTTGCTCCTTCTTCCAAGGCCCAGGCCCGCTGCAGTTCGACCACGCGTGCCCCTTCGGCCTGGACTGGGCTGTCGTCGTCGTCGTCGTCGTCGGTGTCGTCGTCGATCGGGGTTCGAGGATCGAGGTTTGGGGGTCGCGACGTTTGGGACATTCTGGGGGGCCTGTGGGGTCGCCCTTGTCGCCTTGGCTGCACTCCCTTCGGAATTCTGACCAGAAAGCGTTCGAGGATGTGCCCAGTGGTTTGTCAACGTCGTGGTCGTCGTGGAGGTTGGCGTAGACCACGCGTGGCCCTTCAGCCTGGACTGTCCGGCGACGCTCGGACGTGCTGATTTCGTTTGTAGTGCGTTTCTTCATGGATCCACTCGCTCGATCTAGATCTCATGCAAGCCGCTTTGCGAAGCTGTGGGGAACTCGATTGCCTGTGGCAACCCTCGCGGACAGGAAAGTGCGCACACGGAAACCGCGTCTGAGCGACGGCAAGATTGGCCCGTCGTCATCGTCGTGTTCGTCCCAGCTATCAGAGGACTCATTTTGTTCAGTTCTAGTTTTTGTTTCTTCCGCTTCGGTCTCTGGAGGACGTTTTTGCCTCTGGAGAAGGGGTCAGGAGGTCTGGAGCCCGCGGATTGAAAAAACGATTCATCGGAGGGTATTGCTCGTGGTGATCGTCGTGTCGTGGTGGTCGTCGTCGTGGTGTTCTCGTCGTGGACGTCGTCGTCGTCGTTGTGATCGTGATCACGATCGTGATCGTCGTCGTCGTTCTCGTCGTATTGGTCGTTATCTTCGTTGTCGTGCTCGTCGCCATCGTTGTCGTGCTCGAAGTGCTAGTCGTGGTACTCGTCGTCGCCGTCGCCGTCTTTGTAGACTTCGTCTTCGTGGTTGTCGCCGTGGTGGTTACCGTCTTGGCTCGGGGACCACCAAGGGTCGAGGATCTCGGTGCTTGAAAGCTCTGGGCTCACTCTGGGAGCCGGAGATCGACTACAGAACTGGTTTTCCCTAAACTTGCAAATTGTGTCGAACCCACACAAAGTACACCGATTTTTCGAAGATGAGCATACATCCTGCGTAGCGTTTGAGGTTCGACGAAAGAATTACTTCTGGTGCAAATGAATTATGTAGTCGATCTCCTATTCGAATTCTGGGACCCCAGAGGCCGCCAGAAAACACCGCCGCGGACTTCCTCGGGCGTGCCGGAAAGGGGGGGGCGATGAAGTGGGGGCGTCCAGTAAGGACACCCTTTGTACCCTAAAAAGACCCTCGAGGGGGCCCCCTGGCGCCCGAAAGTGGTGCACGTTCCCCCCCCTCCACTTCCCGATTTATCGCCCCCCTATCAATTAACGCCCGCACCGCCGGGGACCTCCCGAGAGCAGGGTCTCCAGGTATTCCTTAGGCGCTTCGTCGTCTCGGGGCGCTTCAGAGGCAATATCTCACAGTTGTCCGAGGACGTGTGTGTGGCCCCACGGGCCTGGGCGGGGGCCGTGGGTGGGATGGGCGGGGGGCGCGTCGTCGTCTTCGGGGAGGCGGAGGAGGAAGCGGAGGAGGAGGGTCACAGGCATAGTTTCGGAGGTGGAGAAGGTACCCACACCGCTACTCTTCACCTGTTGTCCCCTGTTTCGCCTTCCCGGGAGGCCCTCGTCGCCAAGGTTGGATTCGCTTGGAACTTCTGGTCAGAATGCACCCCAGGAGAGGTCCGGGGAGTATCGGTATTGGTACTTTATGTCCTCACAATCGGCCTGCGACGTTCGAGACTCGAGGTGGTTGAGCGCCTCTGGCCCTCAGTGGGCCTTCGGAGGTCTGAGAAGGAGGTGGAGGAGCACAGGCAGAGCTGTCCTACAGGACTCGGAAAACTAGCAAACACGCATGCCACATTCATCTGTCAACGCCTCCCCCTCCCCCCGCGGTGGGTCTGATGAGTTGCACCTCGACCGTAGTCTCCCGCGCGCGTGCCAACTTTGAATTTGGGGGGGAGGGGAAGTGTTCAGTAATTGTTTCCCCTCTACCGTAGGTAGCGTCAGTCGCAGCTGCATGGTAGGTGGCCCGTCGCGGGCTTACCTGTTTCCGCCGTGTCGGATGTGGACGAGGCGTCAGGGCGCACTTGTGTCTGAGGGAATGTTGGCGTCATGCTTCCTGGACGCATATGATGGCCCAGTGTGGATGGCTGGGCTTCTGCACCTGGGCATGGTATCAGAGAAGAAAGCACGCCTATGCCTACATCCTCTCGTTTTCGCCCTTTGGGGCCTCCTTAGGGTTCATCGGCACCACGGCCAGATTTGCCATGGGATTCTGGTCAGAAAGCACCCAGGAATGGGTCCGCGGAGTAATTGAATCGGTACATGCTTGCTCGCCGTTATCACCCTCGCAAACGTGCTCTTTAGCTTCCCGATGAACTCGCGCACTGCAATGCACGCGCTCGTAGGAATAGCGCAGCCCCTTTATGAGGAACAGTAGCTGAGATCGGATTCACACTAAGAGGGAAGACGACCCCAGGCCTCTTCCAGGTGTTTCGAACGAGTAACGACGGGAGCTCCTCCCCGATGTTCGGGCTGTCTGTGGCCGTGGGTAACCAGAAACGACAAGCGACGAAACATACAGCCTTCCTCCATCCGCTCTGTCTCATGAAAGCGCAGGACATAGAAGCGAGAGCGGGGGCTAGTGGGAGAAGGGTGGATGGAGGGGGAAGTATCAGGACGGGGAAGTAAGTAGGAAAAGGACGAGGAGCAGGAAGGAGGAGGCGGAGGCACAGCATCACCAGCAGGCATAAGGATAGGAACGAAGGCAGAACGTCGAAGGATGGAGAGCAGGAGGAGGAAGGGGAAGGATCAGTTCGCAAGATGATGATGTCGACGTGTGTTTCTCATCTGGCGCGGCGGTCCTGCCCTCCAGCCAGGCTGCTGCAGGGCCTATCTCAGCCTGCGGCCCTTATCCATGCCAGATTCGTAAGGGACATCTGTGCGGGTACCGCCTCTGGCTCTGGGCTGTCTGTTCTACGCACGCGCGAGTTTCTTTTCCCGGCGTTCGTTGGTTTGTCGGTCTCCATTGGCGTTCCCCTTCTTTTTTCCCCCTCTCCTCCTCTTCCTTTCCCTCCTCCGACTTTACTTTCGCCAGTCTTTCTGTTCACTTCTGGCCCTGGGCGGGGTATTGAACGGTGGATGCTCGTGGAAGCTATTTTTGGACAGCCCACTCTCCCTCCTCTTGTCCTTGTTATCCTTCTTCCTAGTGCTAGCTCTGTGTCAAGATTTGAATGGCAATGCGATGTGACTCGCAGGCCCAGTTGAGGTGTGAGATGTGCGTGACTGGTCCGAGGTTTTGCTTTTTGGTGAAAAATGGCAGGGCATGCTAACAAAATGATGTCGTCGTTTGCTCCCTTTGCGAGAACTGAGAAGCAGATGTGTTGCAAGACTGTGCCGGGTGCCCTGTACAATTGCCGCGCGAACTGGTCGCTCACCCAGGCTGCGGGGTTCATTGGGGAAGGAACCGATTCAGAGCCGCAACGACAGTGGATGGACCCGGGATTGAATGCTTGAGCAGCTGTCAAAGCCACATGACCACACAGCCATGTTCCATGTTCTTTCACTCTGCTCTGGCGGAGAGCAAGTGTGCTGAACGCCTGTGCCATGAGCCCTCTTCCACCTGGTGTGCTGACCAGTCGCTCGCCCTGGCCCTGGCTGCGCGCTGCAACGGTTACAAGAACGAGTCGTAGCCACGCCCCCAAAGCGGGAGTGGGGCTTCATGCCAGAAATCATGCAGTTCTTCGCGCAGCAGTTTACCAAGGTGGCACGGAAGCCGAGACCCTCTCTGATTTGAACCACAACACGCTTGCCGCCCGTCACGCAGCGATAGCTGTGCTCGCCTTTTCAGCAGATTCGGACAGCTCGGAGTCCGAGGTCCAGCTCACTCGGATACCCGAAGGTCAGTATTGCATCCTTCTGGTGATTTCATCCGACCTGGCACTGGTGCATAGAAGTCGAGAAATGTGTCCTAGCCTCGGGCAGGATTTCCAAATTGTCCGTGTCATGCCACGAATGCAGCTAGACTGAGTTTGCGCAGCACAGAGGGAACATTCGCCTTGATACATGCTCGCACGCACCTGATCACACACATAAGGAACCGATCCCCATGTTTAGCAGTATCTCGCCGGTCCCCATGAAGCCCTTGCAGCCCACGAGGCCACATGAGTTCTGCACTGTCGTGAAGAAGAAGTGCACGGGAAAGCATGATGACCACCGAGACAAGCTGAGGTTTGAGAACCGCAGACACGGCGGCCTGCATACGGTTTGCAAGGTGTCTCCAGTTGGCCCCCTATCAAATCACATGCGTGCGTGATAAAGCCACTTCGACGACCCGCCGTGGCCACGTGCCCCACTCCACTGAGAAGAGGTTGATAACAGAAGACATTTCGCGGAAGTGGCTTTGCTGGCAGCGGCGCCCAGCATTCGCAAGAGAGCGTCCTTCAGTTGGCCCGCTTGCAGAAAACAAAAGGCCTTTGGCACTTGGGCTCGCCGTCGAGAAGCATCCACGCACTGTTGAGGTAACCCGTCCTCTCGTATCGCACGGTTGAGCTTCGTGGTCTCCTCATGGCTGCGCAGTTGGAAGGCCCGGTCGATGGTGATACCACTGCACTTTTTTTGGCAGGGCACGACCAGGACCTTCAGCCGCTGCGACGCCGCGCTCACCATCCCTCGCCGGCCTGCTGCTCAGACGCTCGAGGATCGGAGAAGGCCCAGCGCAGCCGGGCGGGATCGAGCAGCACGTTTCATCGGCATTCTTCGCCTCGCTCCTCTCGGGCAGCTCCGGAAGCAACAGGCTCCAGTGCCCCAGGCCTCCCCGTGCTCGCGGGCGCAGATAGCCTCAGCGGAGGGGCTCCAGTGCCAGCGCTGCCCGGACTGCCGATGGCAGAGGCCGCTAGCTGAGGACACAGCGCCCCTTCAGGCACCCAGAAGTTTTTGGACGATGCCAGACAAAGCTGGGGACGCGAGCCTCAGCTCAGCCACCATGTATTCGCCCGCGAAGCCTGGTCGCCTGGCTAAAACCCCCTGCCCACCCACTTCACCAAGGACTCGTCGACCTCGTCGTCTGTTCGCAGCACCATGCTCCCCCAGGTCGGCGAAGGTCGGGATCTTTTCCACGCACGCTCGATACCTTTCTCGGCTGGCCGCTCCAAGGTCTCTCTGACCTGGGAGCCTTCTCGCCACGGCATCCGCCACCATCCGAGCCACTCGTGATCGGGCGCGCTGCCGAGCCAGGCTGTCTGTCCCGCCAGCCCGCCTCCGTGTCCGCTCGGTCGGGACCGCGTCGCACCCGTCGCCGTCGCTGGCCGAGGTGGCGTCGGACTCGCGAAGACGGGCGCGCCACCACTGCTTCGGGCGAGGCGGCCGCTGGGCCAGCCGCCGAGGGGCCAGGCGTAGACCTCTCGCCGGCGCCCCGGCGGGGAGCATCATGCTGTCTCCGGCGTGATGACCGTGCCTGCTGCGCGCCGGTCGGTCGATGCCCTCCAGCTCGGCGCCCGCCTCCAAGCGGACGGTGTCCTCTCGGTACCGCCGCCAGTCGGCCTTCACTGTGGCCCACGGCGTGCCATGGAGGAGGCGCTGGGGGAGCAGGGTGGGAGGGGGGACTCGGGCGAGCTGCTGGGGCTCCCGCCCCAGCAGCTCGCCCGAGTCCACGCTCTGACCCTGCACCTGCAGGCAGCAGATCTCGCCCACGGTGAGCCCAGCCGCCGCGAAGGCGTGCCCCCGCGCCGCCGCCTCCGCGCCCAAGCGGGTCCTGGCCCCCCCCGGTCACGCGGCCAGCGGCCGCCACGTTCGGGAGGTTCCGCTTGGCGGCACGGGACTCCGCGCAGCCCCCGTTTGGTACACCCCTCCCCAGAGTCCCCCCTCGGCCCGCTCGTCCTCCACCACTGCCGTTGCCCCACGGAGCGCGCGCAGCTCCTCCTTGGCGCTCTCGGGGGGCGCTGGCGTGGCATGAGCACGCCCTGGATCTAGCCCCGCACGCACCACAAGCGCTTGACGGTCGACCGAGTTCGCCCGATGGTTCCAAAGGCTCCACTCCTAATTAGGGCGACTCAGCTGTGGCTGGTCACATCCGTCTCACAGACGATCAGCTTCCTCAGCAAGAGGTAATGTCACAGTGCCGAGGCCTTCCAAACCGACACTACCGTCCCCTGTTGCGACGCCAAGCTTGTCCACGCAGCTGTCCTCCAGGACTCAGGGTGGTAGCTGATCCATCAACAGCGTGGCATCCGCGAGCTCCATCGGCTGCTTAATCTGCACGGTAGTCGATCTCTGGATGAGGTAGGGGCTCTACAGCCATTCTCGTGCGCGAGGCGTGTCATTCTCCTGCCCGCGGCCATGGATGTGGGCAGGCGCCATATCGGATGGCCAGACCACCAGGGGCGCGAAGCACTCTTCTGGCTTCGCATCTTCCTATGACCTCATGCGCACAAAGCAGCTGCTCATGTCGCCGGTCCCTGGGTAGTCGGTACCATTGTCGCCAGGCAGGCGCCCCACGTGGTTCACTCCTTCGCCCGTCGGCCAGTGCATGCTCGGGGGTGCCTTGAGCACCATCCGGACGGCGGCGCAGACCACAGTGAGCATCTGTTGGGCCCCGTCCTGCTTCACCACGAACGCGCAATGTCGCACTCCCGCGTGCGACTGAGTTGCGCCAGGCCCATCCGCGGAAGCCTTTCACAAGCTCAGCGTAGACCTTCCGTTCCCGATTTAGAATCGGGTCGGTGTTGGCTTGATGGCTGATGGCCATGCTGAAAATCGAGCTTTGTTGTGAGGGATGGCGTTGCCAGACACAAGCCACCTGCGCGAAGCGGTGCAAGCGTGGTAAACACGAAAGGCCGAGTGGTCGAGACCGTTCATAGATCGATAAATGATCCCGGGTCGAAAGTTGTTCCCAGGCCCCTCCCCCCGCCCCCCCCACAGATGGGATGGGTCCCAGGGTTCCACAGGATTCCCCCCAGTTGGGATGAGGGGAACGACGACGACGACGATGACGATGACGTCGACGACGATGACGAGGCCGACGACGACGATGACGATGACGACGTCGACGACGATGACGACGGCGACTACGACCACGACGACGACGACGACGGCGGCGGCGGCGACGACAACAATGACCACGACCACGACGACGACGACGGCGGCACCGCAACACCCCCCCAAACACGCACACACACACACACTTGCACACTTGCACACACACACACACACACTTGCACACTTGCACACACACACACACACACACACACACACGCAGGGGGAGGGGCGGGGGCACCAGCACCCCCCTCCACCACGCCACGAACACAAGGGGCGGGGGGCTGGAGATCCCATTCGCGAGGCTTTCGTGAGGCTCACGGGGGTACCCATGTAGCGAAGGGGGGGCATTGGAAGCGGGGGCGGAGCCCTGGATCATGGATCCCCTTCTTTCCCGAAGGACCGCAAAGATTTGAGCCAACATGTGTGCCGATTGTGACAAGATTGATAACGACTGAAGTGATACAACGGTGACGGTGACGATGGCAGTCATGCTGGTATTGAACATACCACCTCGGAGTGATACCGATGCAAGGCATACAGGTTAGCGCTACATGCCGATGACGACGATGGCGATGATGATGAGGATGACGATGGTCAGATGACGCCTTCCTCCCCCTTTGGTGCGGGGGGTCAGGACCTCCCCGCCACATTGGCTCTCGAGCTTGGAGTCGAGATGGAACCCCTCCCGGCGCCGAAGCAGGCCCCCTTGTGTTGGGTGGGGCGAGGCCAGTCGCTCGTCGTCCGGGGAAGCGAGCGGCTGTATCTCCTGTTCATCTTGTTCCAGTCTCCTCGTCTCATGTTCCCATTCCCCTCCTTTTGTGCACGTCGAGACCAAACGAAAACGTAAACGTAGGCTTTCGGAGTTCCGCGCGGACCTCACCCCCTCCCCACACCCCTGGGCGGCGCCTCCGCGCCGCCCCTGGCGCGCTTCGAGCGCCAGGGCAGGAGACCCAGTCATTCCGAGCGGGCCTCTGGAAAATTGAGTTTCAGCAGTTCTCTCTGGTTCTCTGCGTCTTTTTATGTCCCACAGAGCCCTTGGGCGGTGGGGCTCCTCGCGCCTGTGACCACCTCCTCCTGGCCTCGGGGAGGCCCGAGCGGCCACAGAAAGCGGCATACTGTTCCTGCCAGGAGTGACATTGCGCAGCGAGCTGGCGCCCGCTGAACGTTGAGCTTCCAGGCCCAGGGACTGCGCCCCTCTGCTAGGGTCGTCGCCCAGTACGCCCACCGAGAGGTAGCGTGATCTCGCCTCAGCGCCTGTCACGCGCCTGGCTTCGATGCTTTGGCTCACGCCGCGCCGCCGGCCCCTCGGGGCAGTGGATACTTCACTTCGTGGGTGAGTCGCTGCAGTGGCTGTTGGGCGGAGCGCGATCGGGGTATGTTCGAGGCCTCTCGGGGAACGTCGGAGGTCTCCCAGGAATGACTTGGTGACATCTTTGGGGTTTGGGTGGCCATCTTGGGGGGAGGGGCGGTGGAGCCGCTCGGCATACTCACCTTCGGCCCTTCTCGGAGCCGTTTTGAGGCTTCGCGGGGCTGCTCGGGCCGTCTTAGACTACCCCTCCTTCTTTGTCCATTTCAGTACAAATTCGACTTGTGCCATTCGTCCTCTTCCTCCTCTGCCTCTTCCTCCTCATCTTCCCTCCTTCATCTCGCCCGTGACCATCTTGCTCAAGGTACAAGACGCTCGCGTAAGTTAAGAGGATACCGCGGGTCCGCGGCAGGATAAGACAGTCTGTTCAGGGGTCCTCTCTCCAAGGCGGGACCAGTGGCTCCCAGCGCAGTCCGTCCATGGAGCTGACGGAACGCGAGCCCCCCATATCTCCCCGCAGGTTCCAGCATGGCGCTGAGGGGACGTGCGGGGCAGTCGAGGCGTTGGATATGCAGGTTCTGTGTCAACGACGCGACAGGGCAGCCGTGGTGAAGCGCTCCTGAGGCGACAATGTGCGTGCTGTACAAGCTGTGGAAGTCGGCCTGTTTCAAGGCGCGCGTCGAGCAGAAGGTGCCGCCCCGCAGTGTGAGAGAAGTGCCGCCTTGGGCAAAGAGCAAGGAAGACTCGGAGGCGACCGCGAGGATCCAGGAGCTGTAGTCTGAGTTGGTGCGGCTCAAGATCGCATCGGCGCTGACTGCAGGAGGGCCATCGTAGGCAGTTCACATATGGCAGTCGACGGAGATGGTGGCAATGGATCGAACGATGCCACCTCCAAGTTTGAGGAAACTGACTGCCGTAAGAGGATCAAGAAGGCAGGAGATATTAAATCATGTGGCCTAGGTGGGGAAGGTTCCTACTTCTGACACCAAATTACGTGGTGCCATGGATGCGCTTAATTAGAAAAAAGGAGAAGTTGCACACGCGACTGCAGGCGCCGTGGGCTTTGTACCCGCAGCTGGAGACCTTGTCGCACACGGTCAAACTGGGCGAGAAGAAGGTCACCGCATTCGAGAGGCCGTTCATAGCTAGAGGCTGTATGTCAAGAAGATGGAGGAGCAGGTGCTGGAGGCCGAGGCGGACTTGGCCAGCCAGGAGAGGGAAGCGGCGGCGTTTAGCATCCAGTTTCAAGGGCTCGCGACGAAGGTCGGCGGGGCTCCCGTCAAGGCGGAGATCGGCGCCCAGGTCCGTGGGTTTTAGGTCAGCGTGGGGAACGGGACAATGAGTTGGCCAGCAACGGGGTCGGCGTTGAGCAGAGCTGGAGGCTGGCTAAGGCGCTGGCGGCGGTCATCCCCAGGGCGCTGCGGCCATGTGCAGGGGGTGGCCAGTGTGCGGCGAGCGCAGGGCCCGCTGCTGCCGACGAGCCGCCCGCCGTGGGAGCTACATGCTGAAACCAGGCAGCAGCCAACCACATCGACAAGGCATCGCGGGCGGAGGTGCGAGAAAGCCTCATGCAGATCTATGCGGAGTGTCATGAGAGTCTGCGTGAGCTTAGCGTTGTTGCTAAGCGAGCGGCCGAGAGTTCACTCGCGCTCTTGTCCTCTGACGCCAAGCGAGGGCGAGCGGCGGCAACGTGAGAGTTCTGCCGGTCAGTATTGCGATGATCCGATGTCTGTAGCAATGGAGACGCCCCAGGACAATTTCAAAGGTCCCTGGACCACCGTGTATGTTGATGGTTCGCTGCCGTTGGTCGCACTCAGAAGATTGTGAGTCTCAGGTGGTATGCGTACAGGAACACAAAAGCGCGGCTGCCGTGCTCGCATCGCTACATCACCATGGCGCAACAGTTTGGTTCCATCTCGCGTGGCCCAGCCCTTGGGGACTCCAGCGGCGGGGCGCTCGCGCGGGGTGGTTATCCTGAGGCAGCCCCGCGACGTTGCCAAGGCGCCGCCGCTGATTCCCAGTCCTTTCGACGGCCGCGTGATTGCGGCTGACGTGGCGTGGGGGGTGCCCAGTGGCATCGTGGTTGTTGTCGCGCATCTCGCATCGGGCGTTGCCCTCAACGGCGAGAACGCCGCCTTGCTGCGTCGACCCCGGCATGATCAGCAAGGCAGCAAGGCCTGGCTGGACGTGGTGAAGGGTGTCCTTCTCGCGCCAGACCGACCCGTATGTTCGGCCACCGTGCCTGGTGCGAAGTTGGATCGCGGCGTGGCGTGCGGCATCCTGATGATGGGGTCAGATGGACTAAGGGTGATGGAGAATTCGGTCGCGAAGATACACGGGCCCGTGATGCTTGAGACGTTGGCGCGTGATCGTGGACTTTGGGCAGGTCTCATCCACGAGCCGAAGCCCTTCTTGCGGACCCCGCCGACTGGGTGCGCCAGGTTTTCTGCCGATTGGGGCGTTGTTGGGCGCGCGTCATTTCATGCTGAGGATGAGGCCGGCGCTCGGACGGCGAGGGCGCAGGACTTGATGCTCGAGAATGTGGGGGAGGTGTTTGAGGGGGCCCGCGACGTTGTCTGCGGTGTCGAGGCGAAGGTGGCTGCGGATCGCGCGGGCCCGCTGCCTACCACCAGAATGGCGCAGTGCCGCTGGCGGCCCCCTCTCAAGCGCACGCGCGTTGGCTCGGAGCTGAAGGCGACGGCGGCCGCGCCAAGGCGGGCCAGGCGCCTGCATGGGCACAAGAGCACGTTCAGAAGTTGATCGGTCGAGCGGCGATGATTTTGACTTGGCCACGTCTTGCGCGGCAGCTGTGAGATCCCATGGCAGTGCGAGACGCCGCGAGGACGCGGTGCGTCGGTTGCCTGGTTGCGCGGTTTGATTTATGATTTCCGCATGGCGCGGCAATGTTTGGCGCGCTTGCAGCGCGTGGCCTGGGTCAGTTGCGGCATGGGTTGCGCGATGAGACGGCCAGGATGCAGCGTGCTCAGGGCAGGGGCGATCTTGCCAGGTGGAAAATCTACGAGGGCAAATCCTTTGGACACGGTGCGAGCTTGGCCCGCGGATTCACGCGATGGCAGGCGGCGCAGGAAGCGACCGAGTCGGGGGCGGAGGCGGGCCCTCGCGAGCCTGGGAACAGAGAACTCGCAGGGCGGAGGCCAAGGTCTGGGGAGGCCACGGGGGGCCGGGGTCCGCGTAGCCATTCGATGCCGATAGATGGGGCCCGTGGCCTTTCATCGCAGAGTCCATTGCGAGGCGGGCCATCTCGAGCATTGTTGGAGAGCGGCTGCTGGGCCGTCGCGGCTCCAGCCGAGAGTTTTCCAATTCTTTTCGAATCAGGGCTTGAGTGCGATGGCTGCATTCCTTTCGAATCGCGAGGGCTCACGCGGCTTTGGCCGAGTCATCAATCTCTTTCAGAGATGGCCGAGGTTCTAACCAATGGACGGAGGAGGGGCGCGATTTGCGGCACTTGCCCACATTGTGTTGCGGATGTGGGCGAGAGCGCGCAGGCTTGCATCTCCGCGGTTGGTTCGATGGTCATCGATTGGAGCTTGTTTGGGGCAGCGGGCGAGGATGCTCGACGTCGGCTGCTACTGTCTCGCGCAACGCCAGCTCTGAGCTGGCAAAGATGTCGCTGGGGAACGCAGCGCCGGTCATGATTGGCATGCGGCAGTGCTTCGCCACTGTGCTGGTGGCGGAGCTGATTCAAGAGGCTCGGCTGGTGTCATTCCCGCTCAGGCTGATATAGCAATTTGTGCGTTACTACTGCGTGCCCAGGGCTGCGCGTGCACGCGGCAGCCTCAGCAACGCGATGGTGGTCAGGCAGGGGATTCAGCCAGGACGCGCTCAGGCGACGACGTTGGCGGTGCTCATGCACCGCGAAGCATTGCGGTAGTTCGGCATGCCCGCGCGGGTTGGTCGACGACGAAACTCTGCCATGGATTGGAGAGTGCCGCGAGACGGTTGATTCAGGAGTCCAGACGGCTGGTTTTGATCAACCAATCTACACATGTGCGCTTGCTTCGTCGTCCACGGCTGCGGCTAGCGCGTTCGTTGGCAAGGCCGATCCGGATCCATCAGTGGAAGACCTTTAGAGGTCTGGGACTGATTTGCACGGCAGGCAAGTGACGAGGCGGGTAGCCAAAATCAGGGCCCAGAAGTTGAGGGCCAAGCTGCTGGGGAAGTCTGGGCGGGGGGTGCGCGCGCGCAGGCTCTATGGCGCACTGGTCGAATGACCACGGCTGCGCGCGCTGCGAGCGTTGCTGGGGATGCAGACCCAGATCTTTGGAGCCTTCGACAGCCGGCGGCGGCAATCTGCGCTGCATTTGCGGGAATTGTGGGCCATGCGGTTTATCTCGCCACTCGAAGGGGCGAGATGATTGTATCTGATGTTTAAAAACGGCCTGCAGCATTGTGTTCATGTGTAGCGGGTTCGTCTGGGGCCGCGGAATCGAGCTTGGCCGCCTGGGGCGAGCATCGCGAGTTCAGCAAGCTCGCTGAAAGCACGTGGCGCCCATGTGGCCTGGAGCTCGCAGTCCGCAGGCGGCCTTCTGGCTGTCTATACGCCGGTCTGGCTTGGACATTACCATCAGCGCGGTAAGCAAGTCGTGCGAGGGGGCTGCCGCGCCCTCGCTGCAGGCGTCGCCCGTCGAGATCAGGGAGGCCTTGCGCGAAGGCGCGGGGAGGTGGCAGTCTCGCTGGGCACTGTCGCATCTTGGTGAGCGCGTGGGGGGTTGCGGGGGGGATCTGGGTGCGAGCGATGCTTCTCTTTGTCGGGCAGCGCTTGGCGGTGGCATCCACTCCGCAGACGGCAGGAGCTTTTTCGAATGCGATGATATGGTGTATGCATGTCGGCGTCGAAGTGTTGCTCCAGGAAGCTCGTCTGATCGACGGTCTGTCCGCGTCCCGATTGCACGTCTCGCGGCCTGGAATGGGCGGTCGGCCAGTTCTTCTGTACTTGCCCGCTGTTGCTGGAAGAGGATCCGCGCAAGGGTTTGCCGCCTCGGGATGAGGAGTTGGCAGAAGTGATGGGTGAATTGTTCGCGTGAGCTGCCGGCTCGTTTGGGCGCGAGTGTTGGGACCTCCTGGGGTCCCCTATTGGCCTCCCGAGGCGCCCGAAGCCCCTCCCGACAGTTGCCTCGAGGCCCGCCTGCCTTGTCCTGGGGAGATTAGGGGCCTGATCTTGAGCTTTAGCCCGAGTAGGCCTGCGGAGGCGGGTCGGGCATGGTTTCGGAAATGGACGAGATGCGTAGACGTGGAATGGCGGCGGGTGGTTCAGCTGGGAGGGTGTGTGTGTGTTGGGGGGGTCCGACTCGCGCTGTGCATGGCCCTCTTCCAGGGGCGAGCCAGACTGTGGGAGGTGCCGAGAGAGAAGTTTGTATTGCAATGTCTCGTGCGCCTTCCCGGGGCCCGAATGTTTGCATTTGATTTTTGTTGGAGCTGTCCTGGAAGGCAGGGCTTGGGACCCTTGTTTCGCGGAGGCCCAAGGGGCCTTCGCGTCGATCGGGCGGAGAATGCCGCAGCGGGCGGGGTCGAGATGCCTTCCCGAGTTCGAACGGGCCCGGTCCGCTTGGAGTTCCACCAATTCGTTGCGCAGTACACCGAGAAACCACCATGATGATGGCTACATGGGTTGACTATTTTGCGAAGCTCGGGGCCTTGACAAATTCTGTCCTTGAGTCCACCACAAGCAAGTTGGCCAACCAGCTGGCGCGTCACAAGATGGAAGATGGAAACTGAGTTTTGCGCGTGGGCCGCGACGCAGTTGGCGTCGCCGGCAGAGGTGGCGAATCCGATGGTCTTGGAGTCGAGACGTCACTCTGGGGGTCAGGCTCCTGGGGTCCACGCGGAGAGGCTACTCCCGTCCGTGCTCCTTGGGTTCCAGGAGCATGAGCTGTAGGCCTCCAGGCCTGGTTACCAAGTTTGCAGGAGTTGTTCGAGGCAGGCCAGGACGCCGTCACGGTCCAGAGGATGACGGCGGGGGGCGGCCGCAGGTGTGTTTGCCGGGGTCGAGACCAGGGGCCCTCCAATGGGCGCTTGCGGCGGAGTCTGTCTGTGATGTTGGCAGCGCGGGGCCGTCGAGTGGTCCTGGGGCCGCGAGAGCCTACGTCGGATCGGCCTCTGCGTCGGGCTCGGCAGTGGGGTTCGCCGCCCTGGGACGCCGCGCGGACTCTGTGAGGCCTTGCCCCTTCTGCGTTACCTGCGGGGCTCCCTCCTCGCAGGGGCTGGGGGCCTCCCTAACGAGTCGGCGTCGGGGGCGGCTCCAAAGCGGGCCCGCTGCGGCCCTGACCTTGCTGCTGCTGGCAAGCACCCCAAGACAGAAGAGGACCTGTAAACTCGTTTGTTTTTGTGTCGATGTGGTCTGTCTGGTGAGCGTTGTGGCTGCACCGCGACGCTTCTTTTGTTTCTCGGAGTGTTGTCGGGCAACTTCGCGGCATTTCCATGTCTGTTATTCTCGTTATCCCTCCCTCCTTCATTTCGGGCAGCTCGGTTTACGAAGAGTCCACGCGATTTGGTGACTGGCGGCCAAGGAGCTCTCTGACGTTGTGTGTATTCATTCGGAGCAGGGTTCGAGCCATCGCCCGTTGGACTACACCGCCTGCGTTCCCCAAGCCGTTGTGGAAATTCGAGGGGACACGTGGTGGGGAAGCGAGAGAGAGAGAGAGAGAGAGAGAACCAGAGCAGGTGGAGGAGGAAGATGTCAGGCCCCCAGAGACCAGGACACAAATAAACCAGGACACGGAAAACCAAGGAAACGACATCCTTTCCTGCAAAGTCACGTTTTTCAGCACCCGTGCATTTTTTGTTTGCTGCACTGCAGGATTCGGGTGCGTGTTCGGGTTAAGGGGGGTATTGCAGGCTTTTGGGGCCTGTGTCCGGGTTTATTCTGGAAATGCTGCAGAGCAGTATTTTGTTCGTGCCGCCGTCTCTGGGTCGTCTCGGGGGCCCTTTTGGGACCGGGGCTCCGAAAAACACTTCGCCGCAAGCGCTAATTGGAGGGCCCCGGCTTTGGTTGTTGCTTCTCTCTGCCGTCACGCTACTGTTGAGCTGCATTCCCTCTTCGGGCCGATTGTGCGCACATGTGAAGGCCACTCATCCCCAGGGGCCCAAGACCGGGAAGTCGTGCCTCCAGGTCTTAGGGCCACCCGTGAAGAGCCCACAGCGAGAGCAAGGTTTCTGCCAGGTGGGACGTCCTCCCTGCAAAGAGGCTGGGGCGGAGGAAGGGCAGCAGGAGGTGGAGGAGCAGAAGGATTTCATGTGTGGATCTTGTGCCTGCACGCCACCTGCAATAGTAGTTTATGATTATTGGCCGGGTCGGACCAGGCAGCTCGAAGGAATTCTTCCAATAATGGACGTAGAAGGGCCAGTAGTTTTGGTGTTGCCGCCTTCTGGGCCACCAGATCGCTTGGTCGAAATCCTTCCAACTCTTCTCTGGATTTTCTTCAACGCCATTGAGCCTCCGTTCCTTGCTTCAAACAGATCGTAGCAGCGTAGCACGTTGGTTCGGTGATGGGTTTCTCAAGGGAAGTTGATATGATAAGGTTTGTTTTGGGCCATCGAATGTAAGAGCTGTTGACCCGAACGCCCGACAGACCACCAAGAACTACGGCGGCTTCATCTTCTGCCCGCGTCCCATCGACCAGCGCTCGCGAATGCAGAGGAGGGAGGGACGCGGTGGAAAGAGGATCGAGTGACCCAAGGGAGCAGGAGGGAAGAGTTGTGAGGCTGCGGCTGGCTGTCAGAGAGCGGCGAGGGGCTGACGTCGACGGCTCAAGGCTTGAGGAGTTGGCGGGCCAGATGGTTGAATTGGCCAGTCGGCTGGTGCAAGCGATCTGCCTCGGAGGACGCCCCCTCTGTGAGGTGAAATTGGAATTCGATGCAGCCCCCATCCTGCCAAGTCGATTGACGAATTGTCGTTTCCCCTGTTCTCGAGAGGGCATTGCGGCCACAATGTGTGCAGGCCTGCGCCCGAAGGGTCTGGTCCCAGGCCGTGTTCTCTAAAGTGTGCTTTGCAAAAGGGCATCTTGTCTAACCCCCCAGAGAAAGAATAACCATCCACTGCTTGGCGCAAGAAGGCGACAGCGGCAGCCAGGCGGGAGCGGCTTTTACTAGACAGATCGGGCGGAACATTTGTGGATATGTCGAGCTATTCAGTCGACGAAGTGCCGTCTTGTTCTGCCAGAGGTTTTGGCTGAAAAAGAGCAGGGGGACGAGGAGAGAGGAGGATGATAAGGAGGGATGGTGCGACGCAGGATTTATATCAGGAAGCGGGTTGACGCATGCGCACCATGCGAATAATTCGCGCGCAGCGGCCGAACCGCTCAGATTTCCACGTGCGCAAACGTGCGCGCCCAATCAGGACACGCAGAGCGGTAGCCATGGGGGTGCATTTTGAGGAGGAGAGCGGGCACGGTGGGGGCACCTGGAATTGAGTATGCGACAGATCAACATCATCATCATCCCCCCCACCTGGCTCTTCCCTCCCACCCGTCTCCGCTCCTCTCACCACGGAGGAGGAGGAGGAGAAGGAGGGAAGGGGAGAGGGAGCAGCAGGAGGATGGAGGGGCGAGGTGGCGTACAGACGGCGCCTCACTGGCGCACTTCGCCCTCGACGCCGGCTCCGCGGAGATCGTGACGGGAGAGACGACAGCGCCTCCGCTTTGTGTAGGCGTGCCGGGCTGCGGCATCTTCTGGCCGCCGCCCTTCCCCCCCCTCCTTCGCGGGACATCCATTATCGGTTTCTTTTTCCTCCTTTTCCTCCTCGCCTCCCTTGGCCCTCTGGCTCGCAACCATGTCGGGTCGAGCTGTGTCAAGGAGCGACCTAGATCCGAATCATGCAGTCCGCACCGGCTGGGGTGGAGGCCGAGGGGTCGTCTGATCTGACCTCGGAGTGTTGGGGGGGGGCTGCCGTACCACAAGGAAATGCGCACGCGCGCCCCCGTGCCAGGCGCCGTCAGTGGCGCGGAGGAGCGGCGGAGCGGCCGGTAAAGCGATAAAGAAGCATCACCGTGCGCAGCCAGGCAGCAGGCAAGGGCTCCTCCCAGAGGATTCCCAGCGCTATGCCTTCAGAGTCTGGCCACTTTCCGTAGCATGCCCCGTCTTGACTGGTGTTGGTGTGTGTGAGTGCTTTGTTTGCGTGGTCTTTTTTTCCGTTTAGTCCTAAGAGCTTTACGTCGTCGTTTCAAAGTAGAGATTGGTTCCTGGTTTGAAGGTGAGGACTGCTTCAAAGGATGGCCCTGGTTCTGATTTTACCGCTGGTGAGACATCATATGGTAAGGGAAGGGAGGCTACAGCAGGATCGCCTTCCGCGGCAGTCTGCTGCCCTGGCGGCGTGCCCTTGCGGCGTGGTCGACTTCTGCCCGCCCAGCTCCTGCCCTTGAGGGTCGCAACAAGTCATCATGTTAGCCAGCGTGGGCCCCAAGCAGTGATCTCTTGCAACCTATGCGATGCGATCTAGGCGGTGCAACCTAGGTGGTGCTATCTAGGTGGTGCAATACATGTGGTGCAACCTCTGCCGTGCAAAGTAACGCAAAGCAGTGCAAAGCAATGTGAAGCAACCTGGTGCAATGCAAAGCAATGCAACGCAATGCAACGCGACGCAAATCAACGCAAATCAACGCAACGCACTGCAAAGCCATGCAACACAATGAAAACCAATGCAACACTGCGCAAAGCAATGCAAAGCGATGCAACGCAACGCAACACAACGCAACGCAATGTAATGCAACTCAGAGCGATGCCAAGCAATGCAAAACAATGCAAAGCCCAGTGGCACGGGCGGCGAAGGACGGCAAGAGGCCGACCAGACTGGCACAGGGGCCCAGCGGCGACGGCGGCGGTGGGCTGCGTCGGGTGGCAATGAGCTGGCCGAACCGACACTGCCCAGCGGCAACGGCGGCGACGGGCGGCAACAAGCGGGCCAGACAGGCACCAGAGCTCAGTTACATTAGAAGCGAATCAAGAACCCCTGAATGCAAGCACCGTTTGGAACATATTCATCCTTTTCGGGGAAGATGGACATTCGGAAATGTTTAGGGAAGTGTGCGGTTTGTTTGAGAACATGCAGGGTCGTAGGTTGCACGTGGTGTAAGGTATGTTGTGCCAGTTATACGATGGCAGCTCTGTTGTAAATGCTACGTGGCGTAAGCTAAGGGGTACAACCTATGTCGTGCAAGAGTGTAATGCAAGCTATGCGGTGTAAGCTAGCTGGTGTCATATATATATATATATATATTTATTTAATCGCTTCGCTCATTCCGCCGGCCCATATTGTCGCACCGTTGTGGGCTAGCCGAGTTTTGGGGCCTCTTGGGGGCCGTTTTGGGGCCTCTTGGGGCCTCTTTTGGGCCTCTTGGGCGCCTCTTGGGGCGTCTTGGGGGCCTCTTGGGGGCCTCTTGGGGCCTTTTTGGGGCCTCCTGGGCGCCTTCTGGGGCGGAGGGCTCGATTTTTCAGTTCTCGGTTCCCCTCTTGAGCCCCTCTTGGGCCCGTCTTGGGGCCTCTTGGTCCGTCTTGGGCGGCACTTGGGCCGTCTTGGGGGCCCTCCTGGGCCGTTCCGGGGCCGTCTTGGGAGCCTCGTGGGCCGTCTTGGAGCGGTCTTGGGGGCCTCTTGGGCCGTCTTGGAGCGTCCGGAAGCCGAAAAAGCCAGAACGCAAAAAACATCAAAAAAACAATGAAAATCAACGATTTTGGCCTCTTGGGGCCCTCTTCGGAGGCCTCTTGGAAGGCCCTTGGGGCGTCTTGGAGGCCTCTTGGGCTGTCTTGGGGCCCTGTTGGGCGTCTTCGGGCGATCTTTGGCCGTCTCGGGGCCCTCTTGGACCGTCTTGGAGGCTTCTTGGGGACCTCTTGGCCCGTCCTGGGGCCCTGTAACAGGGCTCCGGCATCTCTGGCCCGACCTTGCCGGGGACTACCTTGCCGGGGTACTTGCCGGGGTACTTTTCGTCGGGGACCCCCAGGGGCCGCCCCGCGCGCGCGAACTAGAAATACTGTTAACCAGGTACCAGAGATCTTAGCACTCCCTGGCCCGTTGGGCCGGCGAATTTATAGGTGGTGCAAGGTCTGTGTTGTAACGCATGTGGCCATGTGGTGCAATGTATATGATGTGCTGTACAGCTTCAAGTCATCAACGCTGACTGTGCAAACATCCTGCCCCCCCCCGCAATTGGTTTGGCAAAACACATCCGGCCTTGAGGGCGGTTCCCGATTGAAACTTGCTGGCGCGTCTCTACTGCCGCGCTGGCGCACGCGCGCTCACGCGCAGAGCGACCAGTTACTTTGGCACAACTGGTACGGCCGCGATGGCGCCTACCGATTGGAACTTCCCAGCGCGTCTCGAAGGCCGTGTGGCGTGGGGGTACTTCAGCGCGCATTAGTGACTCGGGGCGGGCGCGATATCATGATGACTTTGGCAACGGCGCCAACGATAGTGATACTAGCGATGGTGGCGGCGACGAGGACGATGATGGGGCCAAGGCCAGCGACAACGGCGATGCTGCTGACGACGATGCCGATGATGTCCACTTGTTGGTGATGAAGGTGGGTGTGATGACGACGTCGTAAACGACAGCGATCGGCAACGACAATGATTTTTGTAATGCGATAGCGCTGATGGGGGGATGAGGAAGTGCGCGCGCAGAACTCCACATGCATTGAAATTCTTGTATGGGGAGCATGTGTCTTAGGTGTTGATGAAGAGCTCTATGTTGAAATGCTTCGATCACCTAGAGTACTGAAAGGATTTCGGCACGAGCTGACGTGGACGATCGCGATTCTGGCATGCCTGTTTTTTGTTACGGTTTCGCGCGCTGGGCGCATGTCAGGCCAACGTGGATGCAACACGTGGTGAGATGAGACTGCGGGCTCTGGGCGGGATTGTTGAAACCATGACGTGCCGATATGGTTTCAGGAAGTGCGCGCGGACGGAACACCTGCACGCCTCCGGTTGAACAGACCATGGGTGTTAAATGGTTTTCTTGCTGGTGTTTTTAAACGTGTTGGTGTGAGTTCGGCATGTGCGCGTGTGTGATGATGTTTTTGAATAAGGGGGCTCTTGATAATATACCGCTTGATGTAAACCCGTGTGCGAGCACATCTACATCTTTATATAGTGTTATTTGACATGGGCGGGTGGGGGCAATGTCGGCTTGTTTGGGTGGTGCGAGTTCATATTGGCGAGGACGATGAGGCAGATTTAACTTGCAAAATCCCAGGGGGCGATGATATTGACGACGCTTGCGGCGAATTATCGTCACCCCCTGTTTTTTAGGATATGCTTATGTTGGGCACAGGTTGGTCACGCTATTGGACGATGCGTTCTCCCAGCCGTTGTGGAAGCCCTTCGGTGAACACGCGTGGGAGGACGATGAGGATAAGGAGAGGAAGGAAAAAGGAGGATGAGGAGAAGGATGAGGAGATCTCTTGGGAGCTTCTGAGGTCATTCTTGGGGTCTCCTGGGAGCTCCCTAGTGGCCTCTTGGAAATCTCTTGGAGACCTCCTTGGGCCTCTCGGGAGCCTTTGGAGGCTTCTTGGGGGCCCCTCTGGCCGTCTGACGGCATTCCTGGCCCGCGTGACGCCGTCGGAGACCGTCTTGGGCGCCTCTCTGAGCTATCTTGGGTCCCTCTTGGGACGCTCCATGGCCGTCTTGAAGGCCATCTTCTTGGGCGTCTTGGAGGCCTCTTTGGCCGCCTTGGAGCCCTTTGGAGGTCTTTTTGGTGGCCTCTTGGGCCGTCCTGGGGCCATATCGGAGGCCCCTTGGGCGATCCTTGGGCCGTCTTGGAGGCCTCTTGGGCAGTCGGAAGGCCGTTGTGAAGCGAATGCCACAATCCTTCAACCACCTACTGCTGGAAATCAATGTTTTGGTGGCCTCTTGGGCCGTCTTAAGGGCCTCTTGTGCGCTTCTTGAGCCATCTTGGCTCTCTTGGACCACCTTGGCGGTCTTGGAGGTGTATTGGGACCGTCTCGTAGGACATCTTGGGGTTATATTGGGCTCTCTTGGAGCTATCTTGTAAGTGGTGGAGGCATCTTGGAGGCCATCTTGGGCCATCGTCGCCGTGCTGGAGACGATTTGACCAATGAGGGGTGGATTTTCCCAAGCTTTCCAGGTGGCCCGTGGGCTTGGCCGAAGTCCCACGGAGAGTTCTTTTGAAACGAACCAAATACCTGCCAGACATTCGGCACGCCGTGCACCCCTGTGACAAGACCACAGGGGGCGGCGGATCGAAGACGCTTACGGCAAATCACCGCCGCACCCTGCTTTGTTGGAAGCGCCTATGTGGTCGAAAGTTGGACTAGAGCTTGGCCAAGCTATCGGATCGTGTGTTCCCCCCTGCCGTCGTTGAAACGAGGAGGAGGAAGAGGAGGAATAGAAGAATAGAAGACGAATAGAAGAATGGATAGAAGAATGGAAAGGGAGTAGGAGGAGGAGGAGGAGGAGGAGGAGGAGGAGGAGGAGGAGGAGGAGGAGGAAGAGGCGAGGAGCAGGAGGAGGAGGAGGAGGAGGGCACCTCTTGGGAGCCTCTTGGGTCACTCTTGGGGCCTCCTGGGAGGGGCCTCTTTGGCCGTTCTATGGCGTTCCTGGGCCGTCGGGAGCCGTCTTGGGAGCCTCTCTGGACCGTCTTGGGGCCTTCTCGGAGCGTTTCTGGGCCGGCTTGGAGGCCATCTTGGGCGTCTTGGAGACCTCTTGGGCAGTTTTGGGAGCCTCTTGGGCCGTCCTGAGGCCATGTTGGAGGCCTCTTGGGTGCTCTAGGGGCGATCTTGGAGGCCTCTTGGGCCATCTTGGGACATCTTGGGCTTTCGGAAGGCCGACAAGAAGCGAATGTCAACACCTGTCGGAACCAAGGGCAATCAATAATGGTTTTGCTTCGTCGGGCTTTCCTGGAGGACCTCTTGGAGGCCTCTTGGGCCGGCTTGGAGGCCTCTTGGGGGCCTCCTGGCCCGTCTTGGGCCATCTAGGAGTCATCTTAGACCGTCTTCGGTGCATTTTGGGACGTCTTGGAACATTTTTGGACCATCTTGGGCCCTCTTGGGGCCATCTTGGCCGTCATGGAGGCGTCTTGGAGGCATCTTGGAGGCCATTTTAACTCCGCGTGCCACGCGCGCAGCGCGTTGCACGCATGGTGAAAGCGCATACGATAACCGCATGTTGTGCATGTGTTCGCGCGCGTGCGCAAGCAAGGACAGTGTTACATGCGTGCGCGTGCTTTGTGTCTGGCACAGGCCACGTGTGCGAGTGAACCAGGGCACGGGCCCGGCACGCCACAGGGCAGACGGGGCGCGGGCCCCTCCCGAGAGCCAGGGGGGCGCGGGCCCTGAAAGAAGGCCAGGGCACGGGCCCTTCGGCGCAGGCACGGCCCATGATCCCGAAGACGACCGTGGGCGAATGCTCGGCGGCGAGGGCACGGGCCCCGACCGCGAGCGCGACGTGGGCACGGGCCCAGGGCCGCCCACCAGCGCACCTGACCAGGCACGGGCCTGGGGGCGCGAGACCGGCGGCGAGGGCAAGAGCCCCGACCGCGAACCCAAGGGCCACCCAGGCACGGGCCTGCGGGGCCAGCTCGGCGGCGAGGGCACGGGCCCCGACCGCGAGCTTCATGTCCACCCAGGCAAGGGCCTGCGGGGCCGGCCTGACGGCGAGGGCACGGGCCCCGGCCGCGAGGCAGAGGCGGCGAGGGCACGGGCCCCGACCGCGCACCCAGCGGTCACCCAGGCACGGGCCTGCGGGGCCAGTTCGGCGGCGAGGGCATGGGCCCCGACCGCAAGCAGAGGCGGCGAGGGCACGGGCCCCGACCGCCGCGCACCCAGAGGCCACCTAGGCACGGGCCTGCGGGGCTAGCTCGGCGGCGAGGGCGCGGGCCCCGACCGCCATCTTAATGGCCACCCAGGCACGGGCCTGCGGGGCCAGCACGGCGGCGAGAGCACTGGCCCCGTTCGCGAACAGAGGGTTGGGCCCGCCCAGGCGCGGGCCCAGCTGGCACGGGCCAGGAAGGAAACAACGCTTCAGATGTAAGTTCGCCCCCCCGCACCCCCCGCCTAAACTTAGTATGTTTCCGTTGCCTTCGTTGATCCAGGGCACTCATGCCCTCCCTTCCCAACCATCGCCTCCACGGAGCACAGTTGCGGCGACGCGCGTGCCCTGGTCTGGCATTGATAAGTTGCCTTCCCATCGTGCGACAGCGCGTGGACGCCGACAGGCTTCGGCAGGTGGTAGTGGGAGTTTCAGCCATCTGGATCGCCTTGGAGGCAATTCGACCCTCGAGAGATGAATTGTCGGCGGCTTTCTTGTTGGCCAGCGCAATGAACCGAAGCCCAGGGGGAGTGGTAAAAAGAACCAAAAACCATCAGACGTTCAGCACGCCAGGCACCCCTGTGATAAATCAACAGGGGGCGGTGGACCGAAAACGCCTACGGCGAATCACCGCCGCCCCCTGCCTTTTTGGAAACGCCTAAGTTGCCGAAAGTCGGGTTAGAGCTTGGTCAAGCTATCGGACCATGTGTTCCTTGAGTCGGTTTGCAAAGCCTTCGGGGAACATGTGGAGGAGGAAGAGGAGGATGAGGAGGGTGAGGAAAATATAGAGGAGGAGGAGAATGAGGAGAAGAGGAGGAGGAATACACCGTTCGGGGGCCTCTTGGGTCAGTCTGGGGGCCTCCTGGGATCTTCTTGGGGGTCTTCTGGAAGCCTCTTGGGCGCCCCCATCGGGGCTCTTGGAGGCATTTGGGGGCTCTGGGAAGGCCTGATTGGCCGTCGTGGGCGTTTCTGGCCCGTCGGACGCCGTCGGAGGCCACTTGTTGGCCTCTCTGGAGTTTCTTGGGGCTCTCTTGAAGCTTGTCTGAACAGTCTTGGAGGCCATCCTGGACGTATTGGAGGCCTTGGGCCGCCTGTTTTTTTTTGTTGGGCCCTCTTGGGGGCCTCTTGGCCGTCATGGGGCAATCTTGGAGGCCTCTTGGGCGGTCTTGGGGCCGTCTTGGGGGCCTTTTGCGCCGTCTTGTGCCGTCGGAAGGCCGAAAAGAAGCAAATGCCAAACTAAGCTCTTTCAATAACCTGAGGATAACTCATGAGTTTGGTCTCTTCGGGACTTCCTGGGAACCTCTTCGATGCCTCTTGGGCCGTCTTGGAAGCTTCTTAGGGGTTTCTTGGGCCGTCTTGGGTCGTCTTGGAGGCTTCCTGGGCGGATTTGGAATTTGTGTGGGCCCTTTTTTCGGGCCGTTTTAGAGGCCATCGTGGACCCTCTGGGGCCGTCTTGGAGGTCTTCTTGGATCATCTTGGGCGAACTTGGAGGCGTCTTGGGGCCGTATTGGAGGCTTCTTGGGCCGTCATGAGGTCATTTTGGAGGCCTTTCGGTCCATCTTGGGGCGATCTCGGTGGCCTCTGGGGCCGTCCCTGGTTGCCGGAAGGCCGGCAAGAAGCACATGCCAAAATCCTTCAACAACCTGAGGAAAACCAATGATGCTGGCTCCTTCGAGCTCTCCTGGAGGATGTCTTGAGGACATCTTGGGAGCCTCTTGGGCCGTCTAGGGCCAACTTGGAGGCTTCTTGGGCGGACTCGGAGTCATCTTGGCGCCGTCTTGGGCCATCTTGATGGCTTCTTCGACAAACTTGGAGGCAATTTGGACCATATTGGGCCATCTTGGAGGCCATCTTGGGCCAACGTGACCATCTTAGAGGCCATCTTTGCCGTCTTGGAGATTTAGTTCTGCTGTCTGGGAAAAAACAAGAGCGTAAGAAGTCCAGGACGCCTGGCACCCAGGTGGCAAGTCAACAGGGGTCGGCGGATCCAGTGGTTTACGCCCATCCCGCCACCGTGCCTCGGTTGTGGGCCAGAGTCTTCACTAATGCTTCTGGGGGTTTCTTCGGAGGGCTCTCAGTAGCCTCTGGGGGGCAGTTTTGACGCCTCTTGAGAGCTTCTTGGGGACCTCTTGGGGGCCTCCTGGGGGCCCCTTCTCCTGAAGGCCTCTTGGGGCCTCTTGGAGGCAGGGGGCCTCTTGGGCCTCCTGGGGGCCTCTTGGGGCGGAGGGCACGAGATCTCGGTTCGTGTTTCCCTCTCGGATCCCTCTCGGGGCGTTCTTTGGGACTTTTGAGCCGTCTTGGAGCCTCTTGGGCCGTCTTGGGGCCTCTTGGGCCGTCTTGGCACCCTCTAGGAGGCCTCGTAGGCTGGCTTGGGGCGATCTTGGGGGTCTCTTGGGCCGTCTTGGCGCGTCTGGATTCCGAAACTAGTGAAACGCTTCGATTTGCCCCAAAACCCATGGGAAATAAAACATGTGTGCCTCTTGGGGCTTTCTTGGGGTTGCTCTTGGAGGCCTTGGGCCGTCTTGGAGGCTTCTTGGGTCGTGTGAAGGCCATCTTGGGAGTCTTGAAGCGATCTTTGGCGAATCGGGGAACTGCAATCCTGGCTGCAGCAACAGCACCGCCCAGAGCCTTGGGGCATTGCACTCCGTGCCAGAGGCACGGTGGCGGATGCTCTTCCAGAATAGATGAGCAACGTGGCGTAAGCGATGTGGTGCAAGGTGTGAGAAAGGCTACGCGTTGCAATCTACATCGTCTGAGCCATGCAAGAGATGTCGTGGAAGCTACATCGTTCAAGCTATGAGGCGCAACACTTGCAGTGCAAGATACGCGGTGCAGCCTGTGTGGTGCCCGCGCACTGTCGCCTACGACGCGCCCACGGGCGGCCACATGGCGAAAAACGGGCAGACCCAGCCAGCCCACTGGCGTCACGAGGCGCTCACGGGCAGCCGGCAGACCCAACACGCATGCGGGCGACCACTGCGCGAGAACCCGGTGGTCCAACCCAATCTCTGACTAAGGGAAGTAAGAAGCCACAAGGGCAAGCATTGTTGAAGGAACGTTCAAATTTGGCATCGTATGATCGTGCCCGAGCCCGTCATCCCAAGAGCGCCACCGGCGCAAATACTATCATCCATGCTTGGCAACCTGTAGCGCCCACCCGGCCCTTCGTACCCCCCCCCCCCGAGACGCGGACGCGGTGAAGAAGGCGCTGCCCACGACTTTCGCGGCTCCGCTGGTCGAGCTCCGCTCCGCTCCGTCCAAGAAGAGGAAGGCGGACCAGGCGCCGTGCCCCGCCCAAGACGGGACTCTGCCAAGCGTGGGGTCGCAGGGCTGCCAATCATAGCATCGACAGTATCACCCAGCTGGCGGACGGGGCCTCACTGCCACGGCTCTGTTGTGAGGGCGGTGGTGTGAGGGCGGTGTTGCGAGTGATGTGGTGGATTGACTTGGGGGATCTGCGTGGCGGCGAGAACGTATCCGCTCGCGCTGCCGTCTTTGGGCCGTGTGGAGGGTAATGCATCAGGGATGTTTTGGGGGCTCTTCATGCCCTTGTGCTGGGCATGAGTCGTATGAAGCCGTCTTTGGGTTGGGCATAGGCCCTCTTGGGACCGCATTGTTGCATCCTGGACTTTTGGAAGGCGTCGTATCCTAGGCCCAACACAGATTCAAGTTTATTGTATGCCTCAACGCCTGCGTGCGCTTCAAAGATAACAGACGCATCGCTACAGTCGCAGGCGGGTGCGCCTGATTCAAAACCCGTACTCATCGTGTCGTTATACGGGGACCGTAACAATTACGGGATGTGCTGCATTACTCCGTCATGGTGGTCTGGCACATCCTTGGCTCTCTTGGTTTGTGCAATGCGAAATTCGGTCTGGTCACAAGCGCCGCCGAGTGATAGTCCATGGCTCCACCCGAAGCGGCACTCGGGCAACGGGCACGTGACTCGTCGAGAGCGCCACCCGCCTCCCTGCCCGGGGGGAGCACGGCTACATGTCCGCGTGCCTCGGCGGAACGGCTTGTGCCCGGGAGTTGTCGTTCTCCATGGATCGGCGCGAGGGCGCGAAAAATATTAGTAAGGTATGCTTCCCAATTTTTTAATCGCTTCGCACATTCCGCCGGCCCTGGAGCGCTATTTGGGCCTCTTGGGGCCGTCTTGGGGGCTTCTTGGGGGCTTCCCGGGAGCGTCTTGGGGCTTCTCCGTTGGGCCAGCGAATTTGCCCTTCCTGTGACTCTCCAGAGAATCCAGCAGACTTCTGCCCATCCCGCCACCGCTGCTCCCAGTCCGCGCGAGCGTTGCAGGGCGTCGGGTATGTTCTCGTCTTCCAAATGTTGCATCTTAGGCCTTCTGGGTTTGGGGACTTTGGCGTACTTTGATGGTTGTTCCTCCCATTGGCCTCGCTGGCCGCATGCATGTGGCTCTCAACCATGCACGTTCTGGAGCTTTGAAGGTGTCCAAAACTATTAAGCCTTCCATGTGGCGTTTGAAAAGCAGGTGTCCAGGTTTTACGTTCATGCGATCCGTCCGTATTGCAAATGTCAACTTTCAGTTTTTCAGTATTCAATTGCCGAAGATGCCGAAGTTCGGTAACTCACCGCCGCCCTGAGCATTTTGGCAACGCTTGTGCAGTGAAGTTTCGAGCGAACGTGTGGCCGTGCTACAATCCCCTGGATTACAAGGTCTGGACCGCAGAGGTCGGGCCGAAGAGGTTGGAAAACATTTGCAGCGAGTTGCAACACATAGGAGCTGACGGTGGACAACATGGATTACAACGTCCGGGCCGCAGAGGTCGTGCGAGAAGCGTTTCCCGTTTTCCGTTAGATTACGGGTCCCCAGTGCAGTGTTGCAGTGCGTTGCTCGTGACCATCCAGTGCATCTATCGCCCTTTAATGCCAAACTGGCCAAGTGGAGTACGGAAGTGGAGACTTCCTGGTAACAGATGTTGTGGCCCCTTTCCGTGTCGCCGAAGAGGTCAGATTGTGTGTGAGGACCGCTCGAAAATCGAGGATCGATGGGAGATCGAATATCGAGGACAGGGGATTCAGGATGGATCAACGGCCGAAGATCGAGGATCGATCGAAGAGCGAATATCCAAGGGGGCGGTTATTTCGTGAAGTGCCGATTCGGACTTTTCGTTCATCCAGGGGGTTGTAGTGGAATGCGTGTTCCCCACGCCCCTGGGGAAGCCATTGGGGGAACGCTGGGGAAGGGCACTCTGGGACCTTTTTTGGGGGTCGTCTTGTGATATGGTCAAGCTTTGTGGGCCTTCTGGGGCCGTCTTTGGCCACCTTGAGGCCCTCTTGATCTGTCTCAGGGCTCTGTTGTGCCGTCTGGCGCCTTCGGAGGCCGTCCCTTTCTGGGCTGTCTCGTGGCCCTCTGGGCCCTGCAGGGCTGTCTCGGGGCTGGATCGGCTGTCTCGGGATCCTCTAAGGGGGCCCTTCTGGCAGATTTGCGTTGTTCGTGGAGGCCGTCGTGGACGTTCTTACAAATTCCAAGGGTAAGACCTCGAATGTGATTGAATAGCCATTGGGAAATCAGTGTTTCTGTTTCTCGCTGCCCTTCTGGGGGACATCTTGGAGCCTTCTTGAGGCGCTTGGGGTCATCTTGAGCCGTCTAGAGGCAATCTGGGGCCGTGCTGGGGTTATCTTAGGCCCTCTTGGAGGCATATTGAATTCACTTTGGGGCAAGTTTGGCAAGATTGGACCAGCTTTCCGCGATCAGTGGCCCTTCTGGAGGCCCTCTTGGAGCCATTTGTGCGGAACAGTTGTTGGCGACTAGTTTGGCGCGGGGTCGCCGGGTGGAGCCGAAAGCTGCGGGGAAATTGGTGGAACACCGTTGCACAGGTCGGGGGGGCGGCGGATGGAGGACGCCCACAGCGAATGACCACCGCCCCCCTGCCTGCTGCAAGGGCACGTGTGGTGAAATGTCTGGCGGAAGCGTGGCCATGCTGGTGGACTGCGTGATCCCCCAGCGCTTGGGGCAACCATGGGGGAAGCACTGTGGAGGTGCCCTCTGGTGTCATCTTGGGGTCCTCTTCGAGCCGTTTGGGCCCTAGTGTGGGCCTCTGGGGGTTCTTCGGGGCCACCTCGGTGCTTTTTCGAGTGCCGTATTGGGATGCCCTTGGGCTGTCTGGCACATTCTGAGAGCGTCTTGAGGTCCTATCTGGACCGCCTTGGGGAGCTATTGTGGCTCTTCGGGGCAGTCTTGGTGCTCTCTTTGGCCGTCTTGGGGCCCTCTTGGGCCTTCTTGAGGTTGCCTTGGGGTCGTCTTGGGGCCGTCTGTGGCGATCTTGGGTGCTCCTGAGACCGTCTTGGACTTTCGGAGGCCCAGATAGACGAGAACGCGAGAGCAATCGAACATCAATGATTTTGGCTTCCTGGGGGCCTCCTGGAGGTCCTCTTGGAGCCCTCCTGGGGCGCCTTCGCGTTCTCTTGGTCTATCTTGGGCCGTCCTAGAGGCATCCTGGGGCCATATCTTGGCCGTCTTCCAGACCATCGTGGCCGCACTGGACTCGACTCCCCTTGACAGTGGGGTTGGCCTGGTCCTGTCCGGGTGGCCAGCGGATTGCGCCGAGGGGCACAGGGGTAGAGAATCATTGATCAATCTTGCACGCCAAGCACGTGCCCCTCCGGCTGGCTACGGCGGCGGCGGCGGATCGACGGCGCCCGCGGTGAGTCACAGTTGCCCCTTGCCTTTTTGGGAGACGCCTGTGTGGTGAGACGTCGCGCGAAAGTTCAGCCCTGCCTGTGGACTGCGTGTTTCGCTGAAGAAGAAACGCCACAAACATAAACTTTTGGCGCTCCGCGCGGATTTCTTGGGTCCGCGTTGGGCCCCCCCGGCGGCGCCTCTGGCGTCGCCCCTGGCGCGCGGAGCGCGCCAGGGAGGGGGGTCCAGCGCAGATCCAAGAAGTCCGCGCGGAGCGCCGCAAGTTTATGTTTATGTTTGTTTTCGTTTTAAACACTTCGAGTGTTACCCAAGTCTTCTGCGAAATCACTGCAGGGGGAAGGCTCTCTCAGACAGGGGGAAATGGTGATTTGGAGGTCTGTCGCTTGTGTTGCTGGGCGTGGGAGAGAACAGTAGTCGCAGTTATAGCGATCAGGATGGCAGGAATGATGGTGATGACGGCGATGAGGTCGGCAATGAATGCGATAATTGTGATTGTGCTGGTAATGGGCGCTTGTGACATGTTGAGAGCCTCTACCAGGGTCAACGATTTTGGGACGATGTGGGCGGGACCATCTTGAAATTCTAATGAGCCACGTGGGCCTGACGGGCAGGTTCGTCGGCTCCTGAGGGCGGTTTTTCCCGCCTTTGATCCAGTTGATCCCAGAGTACAGTCACAAGTGCAGCTATTGCTTGGGACTTCTCGAAGACGACCAGTTTCTGACGCAGTTGCCTCAAGGCTTCCTGAGGTCACCGCTGTTTCCGATCATTTCTTGGTGCGTTGTCTCCGTGACCTCAGCATGCGCACCTACTTTTTCGTCTTGGACGTCGTCGCCAAGCCGCAGGTCTCCGCCCAGGTTTCCGCCGGTTTCCTTGGCTGCGCCGCCTCTGTCATCGCCTTTCGGTAACTCTGTCGTGGGCCGCTTGGCCCCTGAGCCGCCAGACCATGGCCGTGAGCTCGCCGCGCTTGGCATGGAGCTCGGCGGCGCCCTGACCGAAGTGCGTCCTGAGTAGCTCGCCCACTCTGCCGCTTGATCCCGCTACTTGAGCGCGGCGAATTCGAACGCCTCGCTGTCTTCGACGTCCAGGCCCTCGGCGTCCATGTCGAAGAGCTCGCCGGCAACGGCCGCGACGCTGCTTGGTTCGGCCGGCGGGGAGCTGAGGTGGTCGGTGCACCGATCTGGTTTGGGCGACCGCGAGCGTGCCTTGGGAGGCTGGACCAGGCCCGCTCTGACCCCAATCTGGGTGTGAGCGTCCGCCAGGGCCTTGGTGGCGTCGAGCACTTCCTCTTGCCCGCGCTCGGCCGTGGCTGAGGCGCACTTCTCCCCTCCTGGGCACCGGCGGCTGCCTCCGAGGCGCACCCTCCGCGGCGCAGGCGTGCCGCTGCCGCCGCCACGCCGCACTCCAGCGTGCGCTCTCGGCGCCGCGGCGCAGGCCAGGCGCGGGCTTCGGGGAGCGATTTAGGGCCACCGCCCCCGCGCGCGTGCCTCGTGTCGGATCAGCCTGCTCGTCGGGGTGGTGTATAATGACGGTCCTGTGCTGGACCAGCCTGTCTGTGTGGGTGGTGCATTTACGAACGTCGTGTTCCCAGGGCTGGAGCGCCGCGCGGAACGCCTTACGCTGCGCCACGGGGACGAACGAGGCCAGCTGCTCGAGCGCCTGCAGCTCGTTGGCCACGGGTGGCGGTCGGCGCCGCGCCTCGCGGCCGTCCGTCTTGGCATTTGACCTTGACCCTGGGCTCGGAGCGCTGCGGGCTTACGGTCGGTGGTTTTGGGATAGATTGTCGCTCCGCCAGTTCTGGCCCACCAGTCAGAGGAGGAAAAGGAACCCATAGAGCGACGGTTCCCTCGTTTGGAGGCCCTCGCCGCCACCGCTGGATTCGCCTCGAAATCCTGGTCAGAACACACCTCTGGAGAGGTCCGGGGAGTAGCGGTATCAGTACCTTTTGGTTTCCCCAAGTTTTGGCCCACCACGTTTCGGCGCGTCACGTTGTCCACTTCCCTGTTCTGTTCCGTTGCGTCAGCGTCCCGAGCTGTTCCCGACCCCCCGCACCGCGGAGCAAAGCGACATGCTACCCTCTCGCAAGGCACAGCGTGTCGCCAGGGCCGCCGCCGCGACACGCTAAGCAACAGTTCTTGACCGCAGCATCTGGCCACCGCAGTGCAGGGCGGGCGGTTCTTGAACGTCCCCTCTTGCCCGCAGCTGCAGCACGAGGCGTGGCCTTTGTCCTGGGGTGCTGGCTGCTCGCGCGCTGCCTGCTCGCGATGGCCGCCACCGCAGCTCGGGCGGCCTGAGAGACAGCCTCGGAGTCTGCGGCGGGATCGCCCAGGCCGAGCCTGCCGCTGCGGCATCAAGTCATGGGAGCCTCGAGTGCCCTCGGAATTTCAGTCTTCAGAGCGCATTCGCGTGCGCTGCGTCTGGTAATCGATGGGGAAGCGCCGAGTTAGCATCGATGAAGCGTCGGTTATCTAGCGTCGATTAGCGTCGACGTAGCGCCGATCAGCATCGATTCGCAAGGGCCAATCAGATGGCATGGGAGGCTCCCACGAGTTGCCGCCGAGCTTGCCGCTGCCTTGGCGGCCGCCCTGGGGGCCGCCTTCGTCGTCGCTCTCGCGACCCACCATGGCTGCGCCGCGCCGCCCGCCCGCCAGGGCACAGGGAGCCGCCGACTCCCTCGGGTCGGAGGTCTCCGCCGGGCCCCCCCGGGGAACCGGCCGCCTTCAGCCAGCAGGAAGAGCAGAACTCGGTGGTTCAAAGAGGGGGCCCTGAGGGATGGGGACCTAAGTGTTGCAAGGGATCCAAGGGCTGATTTGCACTGTTTGAAGCATCTCGCCCTCAGGGCCCATCCCTCTGGACCCCCGAGGAACAGGAGTAGGATAGGCGGAGACGGAGGAGGTGGAGGCGGCGGAGGAGGAGGAGGAGGAGAAGGATCAGAGGCGCAGCGCCGCCAAGCCGCCACAGGCCTTCGCCAACCCCTTCCGCGTGGGCATCGTCTTCTGCGGCCGGCAGTCCCCTGCAGGGAGCGCCGCCTGCGCTTTCGTCGCCGCGGGGGAAAGGGGTCCCGAGGGAATCGGGACATGTGTGAAACGAGTCCTGAGGTAGCCCTCACGACCATGATAAGACGTTGTCTTTATTTGCTCTCATGCCGTCGTAAATAACGGGTCCTGATATTTTTGTTCCGTTTTTGGCTTCCCAGGGCCTTCCACGGGCCCCAGGACCGTCAGAAAACAACTCAGGGTGAACAGTTCGTCCTGGGGAATGCCCCAGGGTCCAGGAGCCCGTTCCCTCAGGACCCGCTTCCCCCGTGCTGATTTTGTTGGAACGGTTGTTTTTGATTGTTTCGGTGGTGGCGCCCTTTGTTGCTAGACTGTGGCCTTCCACCAGCGCCTCGTCTCGGCAAGCCCAGAGTGGAGAGGGACTTCCTGGGGGCAGAGACAGGCAGCAGTCCATGTCCCAGCGCAGACGCCGTCGTTGTGTAACGAGAAACGCCTACCTAACAGCGGCCGCTGTCGGGTTGGAACAAGACTTCACTTGCAGTTGGGCCAAACGCCAGCCCCTTTTCCATTGCCTCCTTTTTCTCGAAGAGCACACAAGGGCACAAACATAACCGCTGGAGTTCGGAGGTCCGCGTGGGTTTCTTGGGTCGGACCACTCCTCGCAGAGACTCCCGCGCCACCTCCGCTCGCGCTCGCGCACACCAGCCCCTCGTCCATTACACCTTTCCTTTCCCGCCCGCTCCCGCCTGAAAGGGGGGAGCGTTTTTTGCACGGGGTTTCCCGGGAGGGGCCTGGGGGTCCCCAGGGAAGGTTCGAATAGGATGGGGGCCTGAGACCCGTCCAATCGAACGCACCGCTCCGCGAGTCTTGTTGTATCTGTCTTACGCTGTCCAGGTTATGGCCTGAGGAACAATAACTTTTGATATGCCGTCCAACTGTCTGGAGTACGCTTGTTACTTTCTGTATATGTAGTGGCTCCTGGCACTGACGCTGCTCTGTGGGGAGCGGCCTACTTTGGGTCACCGTTGATCCTGGCCGATGGCATCATCGTGGTACAGCTAAGTATCGACGCCTGTCCATGGCTCTGATCAGGGCGGATGTTCCCTTTTCCCTTCAGGCTTGATATGAAGTAAATGGAAGTTGCCGAGATCGAAACGTCAATATGTGATCGTTCCCCCCGCTTGAACTCACGGCTGCCGCTCTGTTATCTCGCGAACGCCGAGGTGAGTGGTTGAGGGGCGTTCTTTTGGCGCATTCTTCATATGAAGTGGGGAGGGTGCCGGGTGTCAATCGAATTCACTGCCAGGGATCACAATCGGATTGAACGTGGTATTTACAAGTCAGTCATTTTGTCAATATGGTCAAGTTTCATGGTATTCGTGTTCTTGTTGTTCCGCGTGCTCCTCTTGGTGGCATGCGGGTCCACCATTTTCACCTGGCGCCCCCACGTCTGCCTCTAGGGTAAAAGTGCCTTTGGCGTCGCCCAAGCATCCTCCACATCGTGCGATGTACAAGGGCCAGGATGAGATGAAAGACATAGATATCATGACATCCACAGGCTGTGACTGTTTAAGCAGAAGGTGGGCAAATGGAAAGAAACACTTCAGTGAGTTCTTCGTCGTGTCCCGCACCAATCGTAAAGGCATACTTGGTGAAAAACAGCACCGTTTGAATATGATTTGGGATTGTTGATCTCCAGCGGTGAGGGGACCTTGACCAAGTAGTGTTCCTGGGTGCTGAGGGGTGCCGAGGCCAATCTAATGACTAGCACGGCATGACTTCGAACCTATTTTGACAGGGTGTGAAGTCGAGCTTGGGTAGTATGATTCCGCTTGCATCGAGTGAGGGTTCACATTGCAGGCGCCCCCATGTAGCATTCGATGTGTGTGTGGGCAGACTCGGCGTATTTCTTAGTATGCGGGGGTTGAGCAAACAGACACGGCTGCTCACCATTTAGTCACCTGCCAGCCCTGAACTCTGGTTACATACATTGCTTGGCGATGGTTTCCCAGAAGGATGCGCAACAGTAGTCAGAGCGCGAGACTGGATGATCTCGGTCAAGATTGGACTTTTCGCCCAGGACTCTGTCTTTGCCATTTGCCAGGGCCGGCGAAATCCGAGCTGATCCAAGTTCCGCTGATTCCGAGAAGCCCCCAGGGAGGCCCAAGAGGGACGAGAAACGCCCGGGAGGGCCGTCGATGCCTCGACTGGCGCTGCTACGATCCCTGGACCTCTCTTCGGCGGGCTCGCCGCCCCCTGCCGCCCACAGCCACGACGTCCTGTTCGGGGCGGTGGAGGCGGCCTCCGCGAACGGTGGGGAGGTCCCACCGGGCAAGCAAAAGGGGGAAGCTGAGGGGCCCCGGCGTTGAGTCATGGTGGGGCAACGAAAGGGGCGGGCGGCAGGGCTCGTCCCGATTTTTCCAGTTCAATTCGATGCCGATGGATTCCGATTCGGTTCGGCTTGGGATTCCGATTCGGATCCCCATTTCCCAATGGGGGCCTACTAGCTTGCCGACCTCCGCCGATTCGACTCCTCCCGGCTCGGCCGCCGAGACCTGCCGATCCGATCCTCGCCCCTCCAGCAAGCAACGCCTGAGCGTCAGGGAGCGCCGGGTTTCCCAGGAGGCGCCGAGACCCCCCACAGGGGGGGGAGCGCCAAGGACCGCCCCCCTTCAGCAGTCGGAGGCTGCCAGAATGGGTTCGTTGGACAAGGTTGGTTCCGCTGGACCCGAGCCCCCCCCCCCCCCAACCCGACCTGAGGCCCCCCAGCTCGACCTGAGGCGCCCCAGCAGCCGTCGAAACCGCCCCTCTGGAACCAGGCCTTCTCACCGTGCCCGATCCGGGAGGCGTGCAGAGCATGGCCGACGGAGGGACCCGCTCCCGTCCGAGGCGCCCCCCTGCCCTCTCAGACGGCCGCGGCCCTCGCCTCGCCCCGCCCCGCCCTCCCCCTCCCCCCCTTTTCAGGGGCAACACCTCTAGGGGGGGAGGGGGAGGGGATAGGCATAGGGGGGGGGGGGGGTGCATCGACCCACAAACGCCCATTCATCGCCAGTGGGGGCTCGACAGGCCCACCCCGCCCAGGAACGTGCGGGCTCACTGTCGGGGGCCTGACGCCGATCTGTCGGCGATGTGTCGCCAATTCCAGGTCGATGTTCCACCCCCGTATACCAGTCCCCCAGGAAGAAGGATGAGAAGGAGGAGGAGCAGGAAGACGAGGAGGAGGGAGAGGAGGAGGAAGATGAGGAGGAGGAGGAGATGGAGGAGGTGGAGAAGGAGGAGGAGGAGGACGACGACGACTACCCTTATCGCTATGTCAGCCCCGCCCCCTATCGTTGCCCCGAGGTGCTCGGCTTCGTCGGCGGCGTCCGCGGCCTCCTCGCGGGGCCCCGCCGCGCCGCCGCTGCAGTGCCTGTCTGCGCGCTGGTCGGAGCTCGGTGCTGAGAACGGGTCAGCGAGGGCGTTCCGGCATGCGCAGAGCGCCCACCCGCAAACGTCAGGATTATCCCAGTGCGACCCTACCTAGGAGTCGGAGCATCCAGGACAGCAGCATCTGCATTTGCACCGGCAGCTACATGTCCATCTACACCTGCATCTACATCTGCATCAACATCAACAGCTATACTGCGCTGTGCTGTGCTGTGCTGTGCTATGCTGTGTTATGCTATGATATGCTATGCTATTATATGATGCGCTATGTTGTGCTATGTCATGCTGTGCTATGATATGATATGCTATGCTATGCGGCGCTGCGCTATGCTAAGCAATGCAATGCTATGTTATGCTATGCTGCGCTATGCTATACTATGCGATGCTATGCTATGATATGCTGAGCTATGCTACGCTTGCTGCGCTATGTTGCGCTACACTAAGCCAAGGTAAGGTAAGCTAAGCTAAGCCACGCCAAGCCAAGCTAAGCTAAACTAAGCTAAGATGGGATAAGCTAAGCTAGGCTAGGCAAAGCTAAGCTAAGCTAAGCTAACATGATATAAGCTAAGCTAAGCTAAGCCAAGCCAAGCTAAGCTAAGCTAAGCTACGCTGGGCGAACCCAGGGGGCGCAACTGGGGAATCCGCGGGGCGGATCCTGAGGGAACCGCCCGGGGCGTTTTCCACTGCCCGGCCCCTTTAAGTTTATAAAGTAAGAACCCTTCTAGGAAGAGCCTAGGTAGGGAACAACAAACAAAACTATCGCAGGCCTAGAGGCTGATACCAGCACCAAGATCGGCGGTAAGCCTCCACCGAGGAAAGGCGATCCCGATCTCGGCGATGGTGGTAAGTTTGGGGCTTCCTACGTGGCCGAACTATTACCACCAAAACAGAACTCTAGGATTATCTTCCCCCTGGTAGAGGCACACTCCTGTGTTGGTGTTGATGCCCATTTCCAAGTCTTCACTATTCTCGGTTTGCCTCGATGTAGTGGAACGTGGATTCCCCGCGGCGGATCCAGGCTACTTGCGAGTAGTTACTTTGCGAGTCGTGGAGGACGCTTGTGCAACGAGCGCGAGGGGACAGGGAACTTTTGCATCCCCCGGTTTCCCAGCATCATTGGCATGCCCCCTCGTGCTAGGGTGCAGTGCGAGCGTCTGCGTCTCTGGGCAGCGCGGCGCGTTCCAGGGCAGCGAGCTGCAAGCCCATTGCTGGAGCAGAGAGTGGCATTCCGCGACCTCGGAGCGCAGGCGTTCCACAACGGTCCCCTCATTCGAGAAGTACTCGACGCGGAGATCCCCACATGTGCATCTCAGTTTCTGGATCTCCCGTCCGTGTGAGTTTCTGGGCGAGAGGATCTTAGCCGCCGCTGGCAGTTGAGCGCTCTTTGGGCGCGAACGGGCGAGTGCAACAACCCTTGGCGGCTCCCCCTTGGAGTGCCCAAATGAAATCCCTGCTACATCAGGATGATCTTGGGACTGCGAAAGGAGAGGGCAGTGTCGGGGGTGCTTGAACAAGCGTTCCAGATCAGAGGTCCCACGGTCTGGGCGCGAACTGGCAAGCGTAGCAACCCTTTGGCCATGCTTGCGACAGCTGAGTGGTCTTTGGCTATCTAGAGGGAGGAGCTCGATGCCCCGAAGCAGGCGAAACGCTTGAGGCATTACCCTCAATCTGGGCGCGAACGGGCCCGTGATACACCCCCTGGCGGCACCTCCTTGACGTGCACAAGTGTTACGCCTGCTACATCGGAGAAGATCCGAGGCGCCGAAACAGGCGAACCGCTTGAGACATCCCCCAACATGGGCGCAAAGGCGGACCGCTTGAGACATCCGCACTATCTGGGCGCGACCGGGTAAGTGTCGTACCCCCTGACGGATCCCCTTTGGGGGGCCCGAAGTGCCGCGCCTGCTATCTCGCGGTGATCATGGAGCTCTCAAAAGACATGAGTATGGGACGAACCAACCATTTGAGACATCCACTGACATCCACGCAACTTGGCCTCGAACGGTCGAGTGTCCCATTCCCTGGCGGCTCCCCCTTTGGGGTGTTGAAGCGAGCACCTCGCTTGAAACACCGTCACAGCCTGCTCTGTGAGGAGACGAGCCAGTGAAGCCGAGATGGGTGTTTGCCGGAGAAATACCGACAATCTGAACTCGAATGGGCAAGCCTCCCCCTCCATGACGACCCCCCTTGGAGTGTTGAAACGAGCGCCGCGCTCCAGACATCGCCGCGGTCTGCTCTGAAAGGAGACAAGTCGGTGAAGCCAAGACGGGCGCCTCGCTGGAGGCATACCCCACGGTCTGGCCTCGAGCGGGCGAGTGTACCCCTCCGTGGCGGTTCCCACGTGGTGCGTCCAACTGCGATGCCTGCTGCAGGGGCACGGGTTCTGAGTAGAAGTGAGCTTGGCTGTGAGCTTGAGGTTGTGCGAGTCTGAGCGTCTGTATGAGGGAGCGTTTGCCCTGCATGAGTGAGAGTAGGGATGAGTGTCTATGAGTGGTGCTTGCGTGCGCGAGTCTGAACATGATTTAGTTGGATACAAGTGTGTGTGTGTGTGTGAGGTTGAGATTTGTTGGTGGAGAGGTGGGTATGGGTTTGAGTGAATCCGAGTCTGATTGGATCAGGCTGAGAGTGGGTCTGAGTGTGAGTGAGTTCGAGTGTGAGTGAGTTCGAGTGTGAGTGAGTCTGAGTATGAGTGAGTCTGAGTGTCAGTGAGTCTGACTGCGAGTGAGTCTGAGGGCGATAAAGCTGGGAGGGAGACGGCATGAGGAGAGCAGGCGGAGCGTCACACTAATACGTATAACCCATGCTTTGCATATAGGGACAAACAGGAGACCCGAACCAACACAAACTACATAAGCCTGAAGTTTCGGAGAGCCACGGGGATATCTTGGGTCGACACTGGGCTCCCTCTCGCGGCGCCTCTGCCGCCACCCCTTGTGCGCTTCGCGCGCCAGGGGCGTGCGTTCAGCGCGCCCCCCAAGAAGTGTCTGTCCATGCGTGTGTGTTCCCTTCTAGGGATGGCTGGCCCTCTGGGGCGAAAGCTGCAAAAGTCGGCGTACGCCGACGCAGGTAACATAGAGGTTTGCCCCTCCTGCAGAGGCAGGGAAACTGGCGGAAGCAAGAGCAGGACACCCAAGCAAGGTTCACGCCGATGCCTCATGGGGTCATGAGGTCCCAGAGTTAATCGGATGGTCTGTCGCATTTGGCTGATTTTGAATTTTTCACGGCAGCGGTCGTTAGTATATCTCCCTATATGGCTTGCTTCGGGGGGCTGTCTCAGTTGGTCATCATGCCTCTCTCGCACGCGTCGGCAGTCCAATAGTTGCAGCCGCGGCTGTGCATTGGCATTCCAAACTCCGACAACCGCGGGCCACCCTTGGTACGCTTTTGTGTCTTACTTTGATGGCCCCTTAGAGTGGGGCCGCGGATACCTCACACCAGGATCCCACAAGGTTGTTCGCACAGGGAGGGAATGGCGAGAGAGGGGCATTCTGAATACGAAGGCATTGAAGTATTCTCCTCCGCGCACGTGCATCGGACCACGATGCGCCAACTCCCCTCTTCCTGGTCCCCCTCTTCGGCGAACCCGAAACTGCACGGCCCCCCGACCCCCACGCCTAAGGCACGCGGTGCCGCTGAAGGATCACGTGGGCCATTACCGCCGCCGAGGTGGCATCGAGCTGCTCGGTCGCACCCAGGACGGGTGCAGGGGGAGAAGGATGAGACGAGGGGGGCATGGGGAAGGTGGGGAGACAGGGACGGGAGGGGATCCAGGAGGAAAGGTGGCAGGGGGAGGACGGGCGAGGGAGTGATAGAAAGGGGGGAGAGGGTAGAAGGAGGGGAGAGGGGGGGAGAGAGGATGCACGGAGAGGAGGGGGCGGAGGTGTGCAGTCCGAGCAAGGCATGAGTAGGATGGGGGGGGGGGAGACACTTCGAACTCTGCGTGCTGCTGCTGGCCAGGCGGGCGCTGCTCCCGCGGGCTGGCGCTGGGGGGCTCGGAGGCATTCCTCCGTTCTTCGTCGTGCACGTGGTCAGACGGAAGTGCCGGAAGATGACGTGGTACTCGGTGCCGTCGCTCACGAGCAACGAACATGTCCATATGCATTTTTTGGCGGACTGGGCGCTGATGCGCGATCCTCTGTATACCCATCGTTTGCGGATGCGTTCCGCGCGGGGCACCTGCGCAAAGAAACTGACCCTTGTGATTCACCCAGAAACCAAAAGCATCTCGCGAAAGAAAGGTCCTCCTCTGCTCTCCTTCTGTCTCTCGAGAGGGTCGTGATGATTCCTTAGTAATGAGTCCGTCAGTCATGATCTCGGTGGTGAAAATTATGGTTTCAAGGATTATTTGAGCGAGTATGCACTGAACAATGATCCGGCCAGTGACTGTCATTGCGTACCAGCGAAACCAAACTGCAAACATACAGTTTGCGCAACTGGAAATCAACAAATGCCATACACAAAGAAAGGGCCTCAACCTCCAACCTCTCTCTCTCTCTCTCTTTCTGTCTCTCTCTCTCTCTCTCTCCCTCGACGGGAACAGCCAAGAGCCAGTTTTGATGACTCCTTTAGTGAAGACTCCTCTGGCATGAACTATTTCAGAAAGGATTCCTCCAGTAAGGATGGCTCTGGTAAGGAATATTTTAGTAAGGATTCCCCAGACAATGCGAATCGCGATATGTGGAAGCACTTCGAGCGCGTTACGGAGACATGCCGAGAAACCACCAGGCCCCAACCAGACAGCTGGGTAATACGACTACTACAACTACTGGCACATCTCAATACGAACACATCCGCTGTTATTGCAATCATACAGCTAGAAAGTCTAACACCATATTGCGATGTTTGTTGCCCCCCGTACATACAGTCTGGACTGTTACAACCACCGCTACTATTACCTTTCACTTCGTCGGCTCTTTCTACACCTGCTACTGCCACCATTGCAACCATCACATGACACATGCTGCCTGCTGCTATGTGCACATTCTTCCGACCACTGTTGTTACTTGTTGTATCATTGTCACGCCGCATATATTGTCGACATGAGCGCAAGTGTGTGTAGACCACCATATGCCTTAATAAACGACCCCCGGGGCCGGTTTATCAAGGCGCCTTTTCGGAGGGCGCGGGGGGGCAGTTTATTAAGTCGGTTTCGCGTGACCGAAGCTAAGGGGGCCGGATTATTAAGGCTCATTTCGTATCGCCATCTTGGCATGGACATGTATCATCCAACGCGTTACCATGCACGAGCAATATGAAGCAACTCAGGCATGCGCACGCAGACGCGGACACGGCAGCATGCGCCCGGTGCAAACCTTTCCGACGCAAATTCGCATGCGGGCACAAGGGGACAGATGTGACGCTCAATTGTCAGTCCTTCGAGTGACCAAGTAGAGTGGTTAGCAGCGGAGTGGAATCGGAGTGGTGTGGGGAGGGATAGGGCGAATGGGAACGATTGGGAAGGAGTTGGGAGAAGCGCGGATGAAGGCGGAGACTGGGGCAGTATTGGGACCGAATTTGATGTGTTGAGAAGGGAGGGGCGGAGTACGTGGGAGTGAAGAGCAGTGGCACGTATGGAGTGAAGAGCAGTGGCACGTATGGGAGAGAATGGGATGGAGCGGAGCGGGCAGGAGTGGGCAGGAGTCGGGAGGAATGGGCAGGAGTGGGGATCAGCACTTACGGAGGAGCGGGGGTGAAGGGGGGAATTTGGGAAGGGTGTGGCAGAGTGGGGGGGGACGCGGAGGAGTGTGAGAAAGTTGGGAGGAGCGGAGTGTAATGGAATTGGGATGAATCCCCAACGAACGCGATCGAAGGTGGCTTCCACGATCGCTGCCCTTCACTCCGTCGCAACTCTCCCAGCCTTCCCCACCCGTTCCATACAACTCCGATAATCCCCATTCCTCCGCCATCCTCCGCACTTCTTCCAGCTCCTCCCCGTTCGTTGTCTCGCCATTGCTGCCTTGCTATAGTTTTTGTTGCCTTCGTACCGCTGGGGCCACAACCGCAATCGTTACAAGTATAGATGGCGCTTGTACGGCACCATCATTTTCACGAGCATGGTCTTCGCCATGTTGATCACACTTGTTGTCGACATCGCAGTCGACAATGTTCTGATCACCGACGCCGTCATCATCGCGCAAGCGCCGCCCAATGATTCCCACTACCATAACTGGAACTCAATGATCCTGGAGGGGGGGGGGGGGGGCAGAATATTAAGGCGCCTCCCATGGATGGGGGGCCAGAATAAGAAGTAGCCGAAGCAGGGGGGGGGGGGGCGGTTTTTTAGGAGGGGGTCCCGTAGTGAGCCATTCGTTTGTCATATTCCCCAAGCAGGGCTTGCACTAAGGGGCCCTTGCCTGGGCCCTGACTTCCTTGGGTGACCTCTGCTGGCATTTGGCCCGGAGCTCGCCCGCGGGCGCCTCGTGGACGCCCCGTGCCTTGGCTCGGTTTCCAGGGTTGTCGCCCAGTGCCCGCCCGTGGGCGCCTCGGTTCTCGCCTCGGTTCCAGGTGTCTGGTCGGGGCCCGCTCGTGGCCGCCGCGTGTGCGCCTCGTGCGCTGGCCAGGTGTTCCGGGCATTCGCCTGGTTTTCCTGCCCGTGGGCGCTTCGTGCCCTGTGGTTTGCGTTTCACGCTCAGGTCAGATGCGTGTATGTCTAGCGGCCCTGCGTCCGATTTCTGTATATATATATGTGTGTGTGGAGATACAGGTTACATCCATTCATCTGTGTATACTCGTGCATATCTGTGTATAAAGTATAGATGTACATATATTTATATCGATATACTACACCACAGCACTTGCACCACATACCTTGTATACTATGCAAAATGGGTCTCTGCCCGCAGATTCTACCACATACGTTTGTTCATCGGGAATTCAAAAGTTCATTGTGTGGGGTCCACGCTGGCAGGAATACTTAAGACGCTTTCCCTCGGATTGATGCAGGAAGCGGCAATGTATATCAAATGTTGCCAAATCGTGGGCCACCACATAACATTCTAAGCGTGTTGCGGCAGGTCGCACCCTCCAGGTTGAATCACTCTGGCTCGCGCCCCTCAGCACAGCCTCCCTGTCTGCTCCCCCTGACGCGCTCTCGCGGCGCAGGACCAGCTGGCCGGCAGCGAGGACCGGGGGAGGGGGTGGCTCGAGCAGCGAGGCAGGTATGTGGGGCTTCTCTTGTCCGGGGGCCCACGAATGTCGCCCACGTGCAGACGTGCTGGCAGGAGCAAGAGAGGTAGTTTAGTACCTGCCGCTTGTCGCGCACTGCGGGTCGGCGGCGGGCAGGGCCAGGACTCTTGGCTTCAGGTTGGGGGCCGCTGAGTGCCGCCCTCTTGTTTCGGCCGGTTCAAATCGGCAGTCACACGGGGACGGTTCATCCGTCGGAATCGGCGGATTTAAAGGATCACCTCCCAAGAGATGACAATTGATTTGGATTCAGGCTTCTTGAGTGGGCCATGTGTTGGCAGAGAGAAGGGTGTATTTTGTCATCCCCCTCTTGCCGCATGCGGTCGCTCAGCGTACGATAGGCAGCTTCTCGGACTTGCACTGGGCCCGTCTCCATAACAGAACACGTTCCGAGGGCTTTGTCGAATCGTCGGGAATTGCGTTTGGCGATCTATCACTCAGCGGTGATGCGATCAGTTGTTGGATGGAGAATTTCCAGAAAGCCTACCGAAGAGTACGTCAAAGTGCCGTCCCGCCTTGCCCCTGCACAGCCCCAGCAACGACATCTGTCTCGACGAGCCGCTGGCGAGGGCTGGGGTTCGGGAGACTCTTGGCTGAGTGAGGGCGCGAGCCCAGTTCATGCCGTACGAGTGTTTGTTGGCTGGGGGCGCTTGTGCATCGTTGTTTTTTGTTCCATCGCTATTATAGATGGGGCCGCTGGGGACCGGCTGGGGGCCTGCGGCGTCGTGGAGGTCCAGGGTATCTCGCGGGGTTGGATGGCAGAGCCGGGGGCCAGGCCGGGGGCCCCGCGGAGGCCCGTTCGGGGGGATCCCAGGGTGCGCCAGCGAGGTCCGTGGCGTACAGCTGGTTAGCTTCTGTTCTGAGCATGCTGCGGAGGGTTTCTGCGTCCTCCGGCTTCTCCACATCCCTCTGTGCGTCTGCGGGGGCCCCGGGTATTGCCACTCCTCTTGCACCTTGATCTTGTCGGCATGCTTTCTGGAACTGGCCCCTCCGGGCTCTCGGAAGAAGAACTGCCGTTCTGACAGGGAGGATCGGGATAAGGCGGTTGAAGATCGGGCTGTCGGCGCACCGAGAGGGGCAGGGGCACGAAGGCCCGAAACAGACAAACGTGATGAAGGTAGGCACGCGCAACGGGCACAGTCACACATCGTCTCGGGGGCAGCATGATTCTGCCAGCCCGACTCTGCGGCCGATTCTTCTGCAATTCGGGAAGGTATTGCATGAACCTCCAAGAGCATTGCACCGTAACTCTGCTCCCTCATGATGGACACGCGGTGTACACTCAATACGCTGAAATATGGACCGCTTTGGGTTCGGAAGGGGCTCGCTGTTCATTCGGTCATTCAGTGGTTGTTCCTCTAGCCCTCCTCGCACACCCGGGCAGCTTTGGTGCCAAAAGTTGGCTTCGTTCCTGATCTAGCGTTCCTTATTCCAGCAGCCCGATTGCATGAAAGCAGAAAGATGGGGCGGATCGAATCCGCTTTGGTCGATCGCCCGCCGCCCCCCTCCGCTGCCCGTAAAGAGACCAGGAGCACGGGTGGGCGGTGCGGGCATAGTTGCGCCCCATGTGCAGGAGTGTCAGGGCGCAATCAGCCGGGGGACGGAGGCGAGGCGGGCACGTTGGGCAGTCCGCGTGCGCGCCCACGCGCTTCCAGCATCGTTGAGCAGATGCAGCGGAATTGCGCACCTGCGGGGGTGTGCGTGGTCACTCCTTCTCAAAGCCCCGGTGCCCCCTTCCAGTTGTGAATGGGAGCTGAAAGGCAGAATAGGGCCACGAAAAGTATGAAGAGTGTGCCACAATGAGCCAGCGACGCCATGCGGACCCTGTATTTGGGCCTAGAGGCAACGACAAGTATGACGGATGTGCCTATATGAAGCGGCGACGCCATGCGGACTTTGCATTCGGGTTTTAGCTGGATCTCCTTACGGGACCACTAAGCGTGTGAGGGATGTGCCAACATGGCGACGCCATGCACCCGTGTAATCATTGGGGCCTGAGCTGGAGTTGCCAATGGGTCCACGAAACGTGTGAGGGATGTGCCGAAATAAAGGGGCGAGTCCATACGGACCCTGGCATTTGTGGGCCTTCGCTGGAGCAACCTGCGGGGCCACGAAACCTGCGAGGGGTCTGCCGAAATGAGGCGGCGACGCCATGCGGACCCTGGCATTTGGGCCATAGCTGGAGCTCCTCTGGGGGCCACGAAATTTGGGAGGGGTCGACTATGAGAACATGTGGAGGGAAGAGGCAGGGATTGGAGGAGTGAGGGAGGGAGGAAGGGGGTGGAAGAGGAAGAAGGGCGCAGGGCTCTGTCTCTTCAAAGCGAGGACACAGCACCACAGGATGGTTGGGACAAACAGGCCCGCACACGTCAATATCGATCAACATCGCACATTAGCAGCAGGCGTCAACAAAAACATAGACCAAGGACAGGTAATCACAACATACACCACCACTACACAGCAGCAAAACCATACACCGATCACATACACCAGGAACTACACCAAAACGAAAATCCAACAATACTCCGAGGAGTGATACAAGAACACGCGCCAAGAACCTACACCCAGGACATACATCACTCACACACGCTGAGAACGCACATCAGTACCCGACACCAGTGACGCATGCCAGGCGCCGGCACCAATAGCAACACTCGACAGCAGCACGCGCCAACATCAACTTCCAGCGGCAATCCCCCAGGACGCTGGCAGGACACCCTGTCGTCCCGAACCCCCTGCCCGTCCTGCGCGGTGTTCGGTCGGGGGCAGGGGCGACGGGGCGGCGCTGCCCCCCAAAGCGGCCCTATAGGGCGAGCCCATTCCCCGACCTCGCCCTCCGGGCGCCGTCGCGCGCGCTCCTCCCCCCGCGGCCGAGGACCGTCCAGGACCGAGGGCCGAGGCCGGTCAGGGCTTCTGGCGCCTGACTGCTCACGACGACTGCTACATGGCCTGAGGGTGGCTCCCTCGCCCCGTGCGGCCTCTCCGTCCTTCCCGCCCCGCGCGCTCCCCCGTGCCTCGTGCTTGACGTCTCGTCCGGGCCTCGGCGGGGGGGAGGTCTGGAGGCCTCCCCGGGGGAGGGGGGGGGCCTCCGCCACGCGTTCTCCGCCCTCGCGCCCCCGCAGGCTGGACGGGCCGGGGGGAGCTCCTGCGACTCTGCCCCGGCCCCCGCCCCCCACAGGAGAGGATGGCCGCGATCCTCGCCAGCTGCAGGAAGTCCGAGCTCTCGGGGCTCATACTGCTCGGGGGCACCCGCACCGCCACGGACGCTGCGCGCCTGGCGGAGTACTTCGCGAGCCAGAAGGAACGGTCGTCTGCTGTGCCGTCGCGGGGATTACAGTTAGCGGGGTAGACGGCTGTTCCTCCCAGGGCTCTTCCTCACCCTTCTCCTCTCCCTCCCCCTTCCACCTCATGCTCCTCCTCACCTCCAATCTCCCAAGTGCCCCACTCACTGAAGCCCCTGGAACAGGCGACGGCACTAATGTTCTTTGCTCCTTGCTCCTTGCACCAGTCTCCTGACGATGCCACATACGTCAAAGCCCACTCGACTTGGGCGTGAACTGTGCAGGGGAAGGAACGCTTAGAAGTTTAGAGGGGGGCGTGGCCAGGACGCGAAGTTTCACGTACTTTAACTTGCTGTGGCCCCTCGTCTTTTCGGCAACCGGACTGCCACATTCCCAGGCACCCTCTGTCGACATGTCTTCTGGACTTGCCGCAGCAAGTATCATAATCAGCGGATCAGAGGGCATTACAGCACAAGCACGAAGTACCTTCTTGAGTGCCCGTATACATTATACATTCTACATTCTGAGCTTCTACAGTGCACATTGTTTAATCGCGAGAGTGCGCTCAAATTACCCACCCACCGCAAGGCTTCAACCAGCGTTGTGCTGGTACCCTGCGGCATCGAGAACTCCTTGCTGAATCCGTTCGTCGAGGCCACCCTCGGCTTCGACACCGCTGCGAAGACCGTTGCCCAGGTCCTCGTCAATTTGCAAACGCTGCTGCTTTTCTCGTGGCTGAGAGTTGCAGCTCCCAAAATTGAAATCTACTCGGAGCCCCCTATGACGCACTTGGAATGTGTGGCCAGAGGTGGGTAGTGAGGAGGGGTGGAATGAGGATATTCGGAGTCCTGCCTCAGTTCCCCAATGAAATGTTGCTAGGCGACCGCTTGCGGAGGGGGAACACGGGAGGAAGGAGAGGTTTAGGACGACGTTGAGATTCAGGAGGATGTGGAGGAGGAGCAGGAGGAGGAGGAGGAGGAGGAGGAGGTCGAGATGACTAGGATGAGGGTGAGGGGTACAGACGCTCTGCTTAAGTGGTGCGGGCTTACCAGTGACGTGCCACTCCTGCAGCTCGCTGATTGAAGGAGCCATCCGCACGGGCCCATCGCAGGGCCCCGACCGTCCTGGCGAGGCCGCAGGGATCAGTGCCCAGACCAGTGGGTGAGGGGCGTCGGCCTGGCAGCAGCAGCGAGTCTCCGGGCTTGGGGACAGAGCCGCGTGGGACGGAAGAGGACAGATCAGGACGGAAGGGGGACAGCTCAGGGCAGAGGAGCAGACCGGGAGGCCTGGGGGCGCAACAGCAGCTCCCAGATTGTGGCGAACACGTGCACTGACGGAGCCAGCGCGCGGAAGTATTACTACTTCTTGAGGTGCGACGCTGCCCTGCAATCTCTCCCAGCGCGCCGCACGCTTCTGCACTTTCAGCTTGGGGCTCGGGCTGCCCGGGAGGCCCTGGCGCGCAGCATGTCAAGAGCCGTCGCTGCTTCTCCAGGTGCGCGTCCTCCGCCAGAGCTCTTGGATGATCCATGCTTGCCCGCGGACAGCCATGGTGTGTGGGTCTCTCATGGCGGCTTCTTGCCGGGAGGGGCCAGTCGTTGGCAGGTTAGTCCCCCCACTTCGAAGTCGCACCCCGTGTGGACCTCGTATGCGTCGTCCCCTTTCCTGCTTTCGGTCCCCCTGTACCCGTCCCCGTTCGCCTCCACCCGTTCCTTTCCTCGTTCTCCTGGCTTTCTATTATTCCTGCACGCATGGTTCTATATTATGATGCTCTCTGGCAGCGCGTTGCCACATGAGTTCGCAGGTTCCTTTTTAAATCATTGAGTCGGGGTCCATCATTCTGGCGGACGGCTCCGCGAGTCTGGGATCTACTCGAGAGAAGGACAGTACATTATGACGTTTACCGTATTCTGAGGAGCAGGCACAGTTAATGCGGGCTCTGGGTTCCTTGCAGAGGCAGCGATCTAACAGCGGATATGGAACGTATTGCTTGCTGAACGCATCCCGCAACTGGTGTGGGTGCGTGTGGCTTGTCGCAGTGGGGTGGCCCCTGGAGGCCTTGCCGCTGAATCTGATGATTCGAGGCGCCGCGTTCGGATCGAGAGGTTCTTGCTTGTGCGCGTGCGCAGGGGTGTGCAGGTGTGGGCCCGGCCGTGGGGGTTCGATGGCGGCTAGGGTGGGCAGCGATGCTCAAATGACGCGTATCAGAAAAAGCATCGTCTTCCAGGGATCTGGAGGTTGAAAGTTCTTTCTCGGCGGGCGACGAAAGTACAGTGGAAGCCCATGCCAAGAAACACCCTGCTTGCCTCCAGGATGCCCTGGGTTTCTTGGGTTTGGATGGTTTTGCGATGGGACGCGTGATTTTCCCATACCAAAAACAATGGACGTCCTGGGGTCTCAGGGTTGGGTTTCTCGTGGAAGGTTTATTGTGGTCGAGCTCCTACTGTAAAACGGGGGCGGCTCCTCTGGCGGACGGCCTTCGGAAAAGTGCCCCATGATTGGCTCCTTGTGGTTGGCGCCCTACGGTGCCAAATGGATGGCGCCATGCGGTTGGTGCCCTGCTCCTGGGGTCCCACGGTGCCCTGTGGTTGGTGCCTGGTGCCATGCACCACATCGCTTGCACATCGGGAGTGCTAGAGCCTATTGTGTAGGACCTCCGATCTAGCATGACCTGTATTGGCGAGGGGGAAGAGAAGTTGCGGACGCATGATGGTGAGCATGAGTTAGGCGGACTTGCAGAGAATGGCGAGACGACAAGTTGTGAACATGTTGAAAGCATAGCGGTTTGACTAATTCACCGTGTCGTTGTGTCCCTCTTTTCGAGCATGGCCCGCCAAGGTGCATGGATGGTAGCTCGACTGGCCTTGAGTGCACCTCCCACCTGTCCCTGGAGGTGGCTTTATCAGTCAGGCCAGTTATGGACTTTCTATCCGCTTGCTAATTTGAAGCAGCACCACGGCTTATTGTGATGGTCAAGCCTCTCCCTTATTGCGTCTGTCAACTCGTAATGTCCGATAGTGTTCGTTTGGGAGTTCGCCCTCGCGCTTCGCCCTGCACACCCAAGCGATTTTGTGTACTGTATTGGGTTGGCTATGTTGCAGGAGGAGTTGCGCATTGCAGCGAGCGGTCCATGATGGTGCGGTATTGTAGGCGGGTGCCCGCAGCTTTCCCAGGGCACTGCACATTTGTGACAGCGATCGGATTTGTTCTTGGTGATGTGGTGGATTCGTGTTACATGTGGTTTGGCGTGGGTGTTTATGACCGTAAGTCGGATAAGCATGATCTTCGCTCCTTGGTAGGATGTTATTTTGAGCATGGAGCGTTGCCGATGCGAAGGCAACGCCCCACGCTTGAGCATCTCGCCGAAACTTAAGTTTGAAGCCAATACTTGTATCACATGTGCAGCTGAAGTTGAAGTCAGCATTGTGGGCCCGCAGCGAGAAGCGTGTTTTTTCACGCTGACTCTCGCCCATTCGGGTTTAGACGCGGAGCGTCTCCCTGACAGCATCGACAGATGCCCCCGCGGGGAGCGTAGACTCTTGTGGCCTATTATGAGTACGCTTTCTATGCCCAGATGGCGAAGGCCGAAAACCAAGAACGTGGGCGTCTGCAACTCGATTTTTGTAGGTGGGCTTTCGCGCTTCAGTCAGTGTAACGGGCTCTGGCACCTCTGTCGGCCGCATATGAGGTCATTGTTGCACCAAGCAAAGTGCCGCATGTGCAGCAACATGTGCAAATTCATACTCGTTCGTGTTGCATCATTGCGTAAGCTTGGGACCTGTGTCAAATTGGTCCCAGATATTGGCACCGTCTCGGGATTTCAGACGATTCATTACATTCATGGTCGTATTCTGGCGACCAGGTAGTTATTTGTTCGGAGGTGGATAGGCCTCCTACCCTGACACGTCGATTGAGGAATTGGCCGTTTTCGGTTCGCGAGAGGGCGTCGCGGCCGTCGTTTTTGCGGGTCCAGGTCCGTCGGTTTCGGTCCCAGGCCGTTTTCATTAAGGGGAGGTTTGCTAAAGGGAGGTTTGTCCACCGCCGATTTGTGCAACGCTGACCGCGCAGAATATTGCACGATGTGGTACAATCTTGGGGCCTCGCCATTGAGAGCACATGTGCAATTCCGAGGAGGACATACTTCACCGCTGTGGGGAGCGTTTGTGCTGTAGCGGCCCATGTAATCGAATACTGGAGACTGGGGGTGTCAAACCTTCTGCGAAGGCGCCCCCTCTGGGAACCCGTAGTCAGAGTTCGTGTCATGTCTGGCGTGCCCGCGAAACTGTGCGCGAGCTCCAGATCCAGTGGTCCTTTGTGCGGGTGGCGGGGCAACAGCCGTGCCGCTCCCGCTTCTGAGCCGGGCGCCGGGCGCCCGTTGTCACGTTGTGGTCCCCTGGCCGTCCCCTGGCTGCCGCGTGGTCGCCTCACTCGGCGCCTGCCGGGGAGCGGGCAGCTCCCGCTGGACGCCCCCCAGGGCTCTGCGGGCCGTCCTCCGCGGCAACTCCGGCTGGCCAGCTTGCTGCCCGCACTGTTCGGGGGTGGCCCAAGGCGCCCCTGGCCCATGGTGCCCCCAGCTTGTCGCTCAATCTTGGAGCCCCTGGGAGCCCCCCTGGGCCTCGCGAAGGGGAACCTGGAGGCCGTGGAGCCCCCCTTGGTGGACATCTTGGGGGGCCCACCCTGGGCCAATTGAGCACTTCTGGCAGTACCCGACCCGGGGCGCGGTGGCAGCGAGATTCGCGAGCACCGCTTCATCGAGCACAAAAGAACCCCTAACCCGAATAGCACGACGAAGACGTGGCCTCACTGAAGTCCCCTTCTTCGCATGAGGGATAACGAATCTCGGCGGTCTTGTCTGATACGTCTGCAGAAAAGACCCCCTATCCCTATTGTGTCTGGCCGTCCTGACTCAGGTCCCTTCCCACAGGGTTAGGGGTCCTTTCTGATTAAAGCACCGCTGTCCGCCTGGGCGTGCCCACGACGAGGGGCGGAACTGCTGCGGTTGAACCCCTGGAGGGGTCAGGGGACCGAGTTTGAGCTCCCAGTGTTTTTCTCCAGCCGTCCTGCTGCGAAACGGAGGGGCCGCGACTGCAGCTGCCAGCACGGCTCCTGCCAGGGCGTCGTTCGGACATGCGGGCTTTGTGTGCGTTGATTCACGGATCCGTTCGCTCGACTCGGACACGTTGAAGCCGCTATGTGGAGCCGTCGGGGATCCGATTGCTTCCAGCATCCTTCGTGGACCAGCATCCCTCGCGGACATGAAACACGCGTATGAAAACCGCGTCCAAGCGACAGCAAGCTGCCCCCCCTCTGCGGCGGTCACAGGTCAGGCGAGACTCGGAGCCTGGACCGACGGTCTCGGAGCGTGGGAGCATCCCAACGACAATTTCTTGGCCTGGGCAGGATGCATGCTTCTGGAGCGGCAGACGGAGAGATGGCCGGACTGCAGCGGACAGGTCGACGGCGCGGAGATGTTTTGGCGCGCCGATCTCAGGGCTGGGGTGACCGAGCTTGGGGGGCCCGTGGAGGTCGTCACCGACCCGCGCCGCGCCATGCGTGCGACAGCGTAGCGGCACTGGTCCCATGCGGGCCTGCGGGAGCAGCTGGCGCTGGCGGCCTTCGCAGGGCCCCAGGGTGCGCAGGCGCTGGGTCAGGCTGAGCAGGCGGCCGGCAGGGCGCCCCCCAGAGCTCCTGAGGTCAGCACCTTGCCGCAGCGCCGCGCAATTGGCCCGCCCCGCCCGGCCCCTGAGTGCCCCGCGGCCGCGCCCGCAGCGGCGCCCCGGGCGGCCTTCGCATCCTTGTGTGAGTATGTTTGCCGATGCGCCGTCCAGGCGCGGCCTCTTGCGTGCGTGCGTGTGCTTCTTCTACAGCTGGCTCTGCATAAATCAGCCTTGGCCTTGACCTGCTTGTGCGCGGCAGGGCGGCAGGGGAGAAGCACTGCCGCAGCGCCGCGCTGGCCCCGAGGCCCCCCCCCGCCCCCCACGTTCGGAGGCAGCGCGTCCGCCCCGCGCACACTGCTGCAGGGCCCCTCGGTGGGGCGCTGGCCCGCGGACGCGAGGCCCCCGCGGCGGGCGGGGATCTCGGTGGCCGCCCGGCCTGGGCCATTTTGCGCTGCCGCCCGCGACTCGCGGCCTTCCGCCGGAGCGCGCGGGGGAGAGCGAGGCGGCAAACCGGGGCGCACTGTGTTTGCGACCGGCGGGGCGCCTCGGGCAGCCGGATGGAGCCGGAGGCCGCAAAGACAATCACCGCAGGTCCTCCAGTGGTCCCGCGGCTATCGCGCGGTGATCCCGTGGTTGCCCCACGTTCGCCCCGCGGTTGTTCTGCGGTTGTCCCGTGCTGTTGCTTCGTCACCGCGGTTGTCCCGCGACGGTTCTGCCGTTGATATATGTTGATCCGTCCTTGCCCCTTGTTGCTTCACGTTAATGATATTCCAACCTACTTGAGCCTTGATCACTAAAAAGAATTCCGAGCAGCAAGAAAGTACCGAAGCTGGAGGGTTTTCACGTGTCGGGCTCTGGGAGGCGATACTCGTTCGACACTGTTTCGATACTTTTTTCTGGGTGCTCGAAAGTATTTCTGGGATTTGGTCAGTACGATGGGAGCAACATAACCTCACGTCTGTTCCCCGGCTATCCCGAAGTTGTCTCTCGGTTGCGGCGCGGTTGTCCCGCGGTCCCCCCGCTGGAGACAGGCTGTCCCGCGATTGTCCCGCAGATATCTATCTTGCGTTAGCCCCCCTGGAGGTAGACAGGCAGGTTGCCCGCAGGTGTCCCACGATTTTCGCGCGGTTGCCATGCTGTCGTTCTACGGCTGTCATGCGGTTGTCCCGCAGTTGTTTCGTGCGAGTTTGTCGCGGGTGGTCTGCAATCATCAGCATCATCATCAGCAGCAGCAGCATCATCATCGTCATCATTTTTCTCGCCGCCGCGTCCATGACGTCATAATGCATTCTCCTTGTCGCCTTGAGTTGTTAGTCGTTCTCTTCGGGGCGGTCGTGCTTGCGGTGCTGAGTTCCTCGTCACTGCCCGATGCAAGCGGAACTGATGCGCCCCCCCCACACCAACCTCCGCATCGGTCGCAGTTTGGTCTAACAGCTGCCAGGTAGCTCGTCGGCGATTGCCTGGTCAAGTACGTAAGGGGATATGATCGCACGAGCGCGCGCGCGAACTGCACATCTGACGTTGCCTCGTCGTATGATCGCGCATCATCGTCCTGCAAGCGTCCGCAGCATTGACAGAGGGCATGTCGAGAGCAGAGGAGGGATTACGATGAGCAGCAAACACCCACATCAGGTGACAGCACCAGCAAGCAGCGACAGCAGCGGGCGAGAACTTGCAGCACCAGCGTGGCAACACCCACACCACCAGCAAGCAGCGACAGCAGCGACAGCGCAGGCAAGGTCAGTGGCAGTAGCAACAGCAGCGACAATCTAGTGTCGGCTGAAATGCTGGAGGCGGCAGCACCATCATCGGTACTAATCCACTAGCAGCGACAGCAATGGCCGAGGCAGCAGCAGTGACGGCGGCAGTAGCAGTGCGCAGTCGTGCGTGGGAGCGCCAGGCCCAACATTGCCCTTGGCACGGCGGAGATCGAGGAGCTAAGCTGCCGCGGCCAAAAGATTGTGCCAGGTAGCGCAGAGCGCAGGACCGTCAGAGCGTTAGATACATGTGTGCTTGCCGGCGCGAAGGATCCGATAAGCGCTTTCCCTTTCCAGCGCCAGTGGTCTGGAGGCTTCCAGAGAGGCAGAGGTATGAGTGAGGAAGTCCGCCCTCCCCCGAACCTGGCACCGACCAGCACGAACTAAGTCGTATCGAGAATTTCTTAGCCATCGCACTTCTCTTCTTCGTGATCCTGACATTGCAAGTTGGTGCATTGCCTGGCCAGGTTATGTTTGCTTTCTGCCCCACGTGCCCTCCAGCGGCGCATCAGCGGGTAAGTGAGACATCGTTCATTTGATGGACTGCAGGCGTTGGTCCCTCCAGAGTCTTCGGGTGTGGCCTGCGCAGAACCATTGGCATCACCTCGTCGGAACGGTCATTGCTCGACATGGTGGGGGTTGTTGCATTCCAAGATGCGCCACCGTGAAGATTCCAACCTGTGATCCTGTGCTGTATACAAGGAGCAATACATGCGTTTCCCCTGCTTCGCAGAAGGATGGGGAGGAGCAGCGCGAGGAGCGTCGGAGCGGGAGCAAGAGGGAGGGAGGACTATGATGTGGCACAGGCGGAGAGTGGGTGGCGGAAGCCGAAGACGAGGGAGACGAGGAGGACGAAGGGCACGAGCAGGACCAGGAGAGAGAAGGGAGGAGGAGGAGGAGCGAGGAGGAGAAGGGGGGGAGGAGCAGGGGGAGGGCGGACGGCGACGAGGATGAGCAAGAAAAGGAAGAGAACGACGAAGGACGAGGGGGATGGCGGGGGATGGGATAGTGGGCACAAGGCGTCATCCAGACACCTATTGTGATGTGGGTCGGATAAGAGTCTCCATGGACATGCGCAAGATCTCTGGACGATCTAAAGACGGTGCCAAGACGGTTCCATGACCCAAACATGGTTTGAAAGTGCCTTGAAGACGGCCCAGAGATGACTTCAGGACGACCCCAAGGTACCCCTCATGGTCCCTGCACTTAGATGTTCTTAAAATCGCTGGGGGCATTATTTCCGTTTTTAAGATCGACGTTTTTTCTGTTTGGTGGGCCGTTGTTTCTCTGTTTGGGGAATGCCGTCTCGCCGTTTCGATTGATTTTCGCTGACGATGATTTCTGTGTTCTGTTTCTGTCAATTGTTTCCTGCTTAGGTTGTGTTGTTTTGTTTTGGGTTGCCGCTAATTGCTCGTTTTGGACCCGGCCGGTGCCGTTTTTGTTCTGTTTTGGGTTGCCGCTTTTTCTGTTTTGGCCAATCGCAGCACGAAACGTTGAGTACGAACAAAAACACGCCCCAAGCGGTTTTAACAACAAGTAAGTCCCTACATGATCCCGATGTTTCTTCTGGATGTCCTCAAAGCGACGTCGTGTTTGACCACATCAGGATCAACGGGTGACCCTTAGATTTCCCGATGACCACAGGGTGGTCTCAAGGCGACCCCAAGGCGCCCTTGATATGACCTTCAACGACAAACCTGATACGAAGGTGACCCAGCGATGATATCAATCTGAATGCAAAGCGACCCAAAGACGATCCCAACATGACACGATTGATGAAACCCAACTGGAGTCATGGATTCCATATTTTGTTGTTGGGGTGATGCACGGTGGGGCAATCATGATGTAACTGAGAGTATTTCATTCGAGCGGGATCCGCAAGAAGGCTGCTTTGCCGGGCTTCTAGGCAGTAGGGTGGGCTCAGCGCCCCATCTCCTATCAGTTCCATCGGGGCCCGCTGCCATGGTGACTCCGCGCTCGCAGGCCAAGAGGCCATCGAGCGAACAGAACAATTGCACGAAACCCAGTTGACTTTAGGCTGCTGCGGGGCGTTTTGTATGATAAGGGCGAGGACATCTTATCGTACGGACAGCCCAGGCCAATCACTCGGACGGCGAGGTGTTGAGTCCAAGCAACCTTCGGACCGGCGATGCATCCTCCTCGCCTCGCTCCTCCTTTCCGCCTCCATATCTTCCGTCTTGACCCCGACCTCCTCGTCCTTCCCCCCTCCCCTGGAACGCCCGCCCAAGAGGCCCCCCCCCAAGCCGGCCGGAGCCTGGCCGCCCAGCCGTCCTGCTCGCGGCGCCCGTTTGCTCGGCACGCGGCGGGGTCGGCGCAGACTTATCGATCGCTTGTCAGACGTCGGTGTTTGTCGTCGTCGTCGTCGTCCAGCCATTGGGGATCTCGGTGCCTGCATGGCGGCCCCTGTGAAGCACCGCGCCCCTCCTCCCCGGCTCGGCGCGCAGGCGTGGCGGGTTTGACCCCCGTCCAGGGGGGTCCCCCTCGCCCCGCCCTGCGCTCGTTAAGGAACTCGGAGAGCAGCTGTCGTCACCACGATACGGCCAGCTGCTCGTGAACAGCTAGCTTGTCTGGAGTTCTGTCCGTTCACACGTGCGGGCGTGTGTATATGATTCCCTCGGATTGCGGACTCACTGGTACAACTTCTCCAAGATGCTTTGACGGCTGGCCGAGATTCGTGCCTCATAGCCAGTGAAGCGTCGCCATTGTCGTTCGCTAGCGTTTCCGTCGTCCTGCAGCAGCATCGGATTGCCACCCGCGCCAATGAACAAGCACGCTGGTCATCCGTTGAGGCGCCGCGTTGAGATAGCGAGGCGAGCGACAATACTCAGACAATACAGTCTGCTCCCATAAAGATAGATGCGGAAGAGAGTGGATGCGGAGGGCATGCGCCAAGTGCCTGATGGTCCTCGCATGATCGATCGTTTGTTTCCTCATATTGTCGCGATGCTGCTTCGATGTGACTGTCTGTTTGAGATCATGGCGCTGGCTTCGAAGGAGAAGCGCTGGACGTTGAAGGACATCACGAACCAGATCGCAGATGTCGTGTGCGCCCGTGCAAACGAGGCGTCCCGCTCCCCCCTTGCGGGAAAAAGGAAGAGGTTAAACATTGGTTGCAGAGATACGGATGGGTTTGGGTAGGGCTACGGGGGCTGCTTCTGCAATTGCTGTCCCAAATTATGTGCCGTCTCAAGTGTGAGCCCACAATGGACCCGCAAGGCATGAGTAAGCACCAGCTAAGCGGAAAGCGTACACATGCATTGAAGGTTGGGGAAGTGCGAACGCAGTTGGCCAAATTGGGCAAGCAATTCTGGTTTCGATTCGATTCGTCTCTTTTGGGCGTGCGGGCGAGGCGAAAAGTGCGCGAGCGGGCGAGAGACGATGACCGGTCGCAGCCAGGGGCGAGTTCGACAAGAATGCGTCCGCATTTGGGGGGCACGGTGCTCAGGGGGTTGACGCGGGTGTCCCGCGGTTTTCCGGTGATCTCGCTTCGGTTGTTTCGCAGTTGTTTTGTGGTTGTCCGATGGTTTTCTCGTGTACGTTAGATACATCGATTGAAAACTGAACATGCTAGACGTCTGTTCATGGCCTTCGGCCCATCTCGCCACTCCGCCGGGGTCCTAGAAGAGCCTCTTAGAGGCCTCTTGGGGTCTCTTGGGATGCGTCATAGGGACCTCTTGCAGGCCGCTTCCGAGCCTCTTGGCGGCCTGCTGGGGGCCTCCTGATAGCCTCTTCGGGGCTTCTTGGGGGCCTCAGGGGACCTCACGGGGGCTTCTGCGAGACGAGCGCAGGACCGGGGCAAGTCAGAGCTAGAGGCTTTAACGGAGCCCCAGAGAAAATCAGAGCGTCGTTTTGTGGAACGCTGCGCGCGCACTCGCAGAAGCAGCCGACAGGTGAGGTCTAGGGCGTGAGGAACTCTAAGGAAACGTTGCAGCTCAGATTGTGGAGGGCGGGCTGGAACACCCGATTTGCGCGGGCATCGGTAGTGGGAGCTTGGCTCTCACTGGCGAGGCTCGCAATAGGTTCGTATTTCGCCTGAGGTCGTCGCCCACGATGTCCTTGCCGACCACCCTCGACGCCGATGCGTGACGACGTGCTGGGCGCCGCTGGTGCCCGATGTCAGATATTCTCGGACTCAGAAATCGCTACGTTTCGAAGGCTGTCTGTTTCTGAGAGGGGTCGACCAGCCCCAGAATGTCTGGTGATGCGAATGTTTCAGGGGCGGCTGGTGTTTCAAAGATTCTCAGAGAGTTCCCCCGATTAGTTTCCCACTCGACAATTTGGCTCGCCCCGGTTCCCGGTTCGGGGCGCTCTGGAAATTGGCCATCTGGTGGTCCCAGCTTTCCAAGCGTCATATTTTCAGCAAGAGGCGAGCGATTGGCTGGCGCCGAGCCCGATGCTTGCGGAGAGGCGAACTCGGTTCCTCAGGGCCGCAGGGCCCGTGGGCCATTCGCGGGGCTGCCGACGCCCCGGCCCGGCGGTGCCCCCTGTGTTTCGAATCAGGGCGCCAGAGACGGGGGCACAGCAAACGGGGGCACGGAAAACGCCGATTGTCGCTATTTGGCTATGCCACCGTTTCGTGCGCCCTGGGCGCAGTAGATTGGGGCAGAGTGAACGGGATCAGACGGAACAGTCTCAGCCTCCGTCATTTTACGCCCCCGTTCACGATGCCCATATCGAAAAAATTGAAGTAGATGTTTTATTGTTCTGGGCAGCGTCTCACTGTTAAGGGCCTGATGTTGATGCAGGTCTCGGGGAACAATCTAGGGGCGGACTCTCGCGGGAGTCTTTTGTCCACGGGGCTTCGTGTGCCATCCTTGAGCGGGTCTTAGAGGCCTAGCGGGTCGTCTTGGACGATCTGCAGGCCGAGAAGCCCAGACTGAAACAGCAACGCAGGCGCATATCATGTTTCAGCAATTTGGGCCTCCTCGGCCGGCCCCCAGGACCCAAACAGTTTTCTCAAGGAAAACCAGCAGCGAGCCCTGGGAGTCGTCTAAAAATGATTGTGGAAGTTCGGATTTCGAACCACGCACCCTGGGCCTCGGGAGAAGTCGTGCGGCGAATTGCGATCATGCCCAAGAGCGCCCAGAACTACCCAGAATTCGATCACAGGGCCCTTGATGGTTGATGTAGCTTGCTAGCTTGTGGGACGTATGGTTAGGTAGTTAGGCACAAGGTGCGTTCGGCGTGGGTGTAGATCGGTCGTTGGTCAGGTCGGTTGTTAGCTTCGTTGCTCACAACGTGGTCGAATTATGGTTATGTGCATTTGCGTTTGTCCTGTCATCGTGCCGCGGTCGGTCCCTGGTTGGCCCGCGGTTGCTTCGTGGTCGTCTTGTGGTTGCACTACGCATGTAAGATTTACCATCGACAACCAGATGGCATCCTAGCTGGACGGGGGACGTTCGACGAAACTGAGCCCGCATTCCTGGGGGCTGCTCATTACGCGGTTGTCCCGTGACCGTCCCGTGATTATTGTTCGTTCGTTGTTGTTGGCGGTTGCCCTGAACGGTTGTCCCGAAATTATCCCGCGGTTGTCCCGTGTTTATGTGTCGCGGTTGCCTGGTTATCCATGCATACCCAGCCGCTCACGGCAAATCCGTCACCAGTTCAGCGAAGCACTATGTGCAGCGACGCATTGATCACCGCCCAGAAGGCCGTCACATGTGATCATATCGTGTCTTGCGACGTGATAGGGGATCATTTGGGCCGTCGTGGCGCTGTCGTGGGCACAGGTGGGGCCGTCTTGCAGGTCCCTTGTGGCCTTCTTGGGCCATCTTGGGGGGCCTTCTCAGGCGTTTTGGGACTGATTGGTGGCCTCCTGGAGGCCACTTGGGGTGTCTTGGGGGCCTTGGGGGCCTTTCTGGGTTTTTTTATAGGCGCTGCTTGGGACGTCTTAGGGCGCTCTTGGGCAGGCTGGCGCCTTCGGAGTCCGTCTTGAGGACCTCTCCAGGCTATCTTGGGGCCCTCGTGGTGCCCTGGAGGGTCGTCTTTGGGGTTTGGCTGGCCGTCTTGGAGCCTCCTTGGCTCCTTGGTCTTTCCTGGAGGCCTGGCCATATGGAGGGTCTCTCGTTCTTGGCGGCCTGGGCGGCCTGCCTCAGCCGTCTGGGAAGCCGCCTTTGGCATCTTGGATTCCTTGGAATCCTCCGGAGGCGTCGGGGCTCCCAGGAACCCTCGGAGGGAGGGTCGGTCGTCGTCGTCCTCCTCGTCGTCCTCCTCCTGCTCCTGCTTCTTCTCCTCCTCCTGCTCCTCCTCCTCCTCCTCCTCCTCCTCCACCTCCTCCACCTCCTTGGGGGGTATGCGCGCAGAACTGTGCTGGGGGAGGCGGTGCGGGTCCGTTAGATGACTGCATGGACCCCACCGCGCAGAGCTGAACCCCACCATGACTCAGCGTGCCAGGGGGGGGGGGCGGCTGGTGGCAGATTCAATTACTTGGATGACCTGATGGGTATGTGATGGATATGCAATTAGGTGTGCGCAGGCCTGAACATAAGTACGGTATCAAATAGACCACCTTTCGGGTGATAAGGAGGTTGGAGAGAGAGGGGGGGGAACTTTTCGGACTGCGATTGGGTTTGCTTGGGACTTGGGCACTGGCACCTGTTCGAACCCGTGCACGTCTCTTGTTCACCTTCCGAGCACTTCTCAGCTATTATCGACTACTTTTCCTAGGTCTTACCCTGTCCCCCTATAGGCCTTACAATGGTTGTGGCTATTGTGCGCTCCCAGTTCCTCTGGCTTCATCTGCGGTCCGATGGCGGGTGCGAGCACGCATGCTGGCCATCGCGCGTGTCCGCATAATTACCCCTCGCACGGTTCCGAGTAGAGGGCCTGTCGGACCGTCGTCAGTCCTGAACCCGGTGGACGATACGAATCCAGTGAGTGTGTGTGTGTGTTTTTGTAGTTGTCTTTCCCTGATTCCCTCCTCCTCTTCCTGCCTCCTCTCTCTTTTGTTTGATTCCCTCTTCCTCTTCCTGCCTCCTCCCTCCTGCAGGACATCGGTAGCGCAGCAGTGTCGTCACCGGGTTGCCGCTTTGGCGTGTGGCCGCGGGAATCTGCAGTCACGTCCGCCTTCTAAGCGTTGTTCATTCTGGCATGCGCGTTGTGTTTCTGGCCAGCGACTCTCCCCGTTTATCCTTGTTTTCTGGCATGCCGCAGAGGTGATCCGTGATCCGTTTTTCGTCGGAAGCCCATGTCCTTCTCCCTTCTCCTCGCCCCCCTCTCTACAAATGATGCGCCAAGAAAAAATGAGGAGAGGGCCGCCCCTTGCGCTGCACATATTGGGTTCGCAGTCGGCAAATTGCCTCAAGCGCTCGAACTTCACACGGGCTTCGATTGTAGTTTGCTTTTGTGAGTCCCATTCTTGAGCGGGTGGTGCACGGCCCAATGTCGCAGTCGAGTTTCCGCTGGTTCCATGCATCTCCTAGCACTTGCCAGATCGGTGGTGGTTCTTGACAGACATGTGGTGTCTTCTCCGGACTCGCCCCTCATGATTCAAACAACGGCGTCCTCCCTGACAGGGGAAGAACTTCGGCACCGTGATCATCCCGGAGATCTGAACAGCTGCGCCCTCTGCCGCCTAGTCCCCCAGTCTGACCCATAGAGTGGCTCTGTTCTCTATTGTGACAGATGTGGGGCATCTCGGGTAACATTTTTGAACCTCGAGGGAGGAGTCGAGAGGGACCAGCAAGCCCGCAGAACAGCAGTCCGGCAACACTCTCACCGCTTGAAGCCCCCACGGGGGCCAGCGTACTCTGCTGGCAGCCGTCCCGGAAACGCGCTTGTTGCTGCAGGATTTGTTTTGTGTTGTGAGAGGGAGGGGTCAATGAACAGGGAACGGGGAGCAGTGTGGAGTCATGACAACGTGGGGAGGACTGGCCACGAAGTGCGCAAGTGAGTTACACGCTGCATGCATTTGGTTTCAAACTGGTGCTTTCTAGTTGGCCCAAATCTTGTCGCTCGCGACAATACTAGATGACGGGTCAGTATTCGGTAGGCTGACATATGCCTATCACCGGCTCGTTAAATTACACTAAGGACGAGAGGTTTAGGTCTTGCTCGCGTGCGTGATTGCCTGCATTGAGTAGTTGTGATATGGCATTATGTCTTTGGTGCGTTTTTCTCAAAGCCCCCAACTTGCCATCATTTGCTATTATGTGAGCAGTAGGAGGAGCATAGGTAGGAGGAGGAGGAGAAGGACGAGGAAGGGAAGGAAGAGGGGAGGGAGGAAGAAATGACGATGAGCAGGGCCAGGGCATCGATGATGACAAGGAAAAGGAGAGAGGTGGGAGGGGGGACGGAGACGAGAGGAGGGAGGAACACATGTGAGAGAGAGAGAGTGCGAGAGAGAGAGAGAACATATATAAGAGGGAGAGAGAGGGAAAGAGAAGGAGAGATGGAGAGAGAGAGAGGGAAAGAGAGAGAGAGGGCGAGAGAGAGAGAAGGCCAACAAAACGAGGAGAGAGAGAGAGAGAGAGAAAGAGAGAGACATACACATACAGACAACGGGGGACCGGGTCCGAGGGCCAGGTGCCGGGACCCCGACTGCAAATGTGGGTCCCGGGAGCCCTGCAGGAGCGCCGGGGCCGTCCAAGACAGCCCGAAGACGGCTTCGGAACGCTCGGAACCGCGCTCCGATGGCTCCGGATGCCTTTCAAGACGACTCCCACGACGCCAAGAAGGCTCCCGAAGGCCCCGAAGACGATAGGACAACTGATGTTTTTGGCGTGTCCAAGAGGGCCCAAGAGGCACCCAAGCCGGTCGAGGATGCCCCCCAAGAGGGCCCCAAGACGGCCCACGAGGGAGCCAAGACGGCCCACGAGGTGCCCAAACCGCCCAAGAACGCCCCAAGGCGGCGCCCAAGACGGCGACGAGGAACCGGAAACTCGCGCCTTTGGCCCAAGAGACCCCCAGAAGACCCCAAGAGGCTCCAAGAAGCGCCCAAGAAGCCCCAAGAGGCCCCCAGGAGACCCGAAAAAACACGAAAAGAGGCCCCGAAGACGCCCCAAGAGGCACCCCAATAGAGCCCAAATAAGCAAACATCGGCGATTTTCTATAGGGAAACTGATATTTTTGGCGTGTTCGCCTTTTGGGCTTCCACTGCGTCCAAGACGGCCCAAGAGGCACCCAAGACGGTCGAGGATGTCCCCAAGAGGGCCCCAAGACGGTCCACGAGGGGGCCAAGACGGTCCACGAGACGCCTAAACCGCCCAAGAACGCTCCCCAGGAGCCCAAGAGGCCTTTCCAGGGAGCCTCCACAGCGCCCCAGGAGGACCCAAGACGCCTCCCAGGAGCCCCTCAGAATGCGAAAGGATGGTCCAAGACGCTCCCAAGCAGCCCAAGTCAGCTTTCCGACGGCTCTCGAGGCTCCCAGGTGGCCTCCAAGAGACCCCAAGAGAGGTCCGAGAGGCGTCCCGGGACGGCCCGAAGAGGCCCAAATCGTCGATTTCCATGTGTTTTTTTTCATAGTTTTTGGCTTCTCGTGTTTTCGAGCTTCCAGTGGTCCAAGAGCGCCGAAGCGGCTCCCAAGACCGCTCCAAGACCACCCAAGACCCTCAGGACGGCCCCAAGACGACCAAGAAGGCTCCAAGACTGCCGAAGAGGCGCCCACGACAGCCCCAGACCACCCCAGAACAAGCCCAAAATGGGCCCAAGAGCGGGAGCAGGAGGCTTCCAGAGACCTCCAAGAGGCCTCCGGGACCCTCCAGAGGCCCCCGACACACCCCCGATCCCTGAGCGACCCCAAAAACCCCGACGAGGCTCCAAGAGCAGCCCAAGAGAGCTGCGAGAGCCGTCCCGAGACAGCCCAAAGAGGGTCAAATCGTTGATGTCCTATGGTTTTTCTAATGTTTTTCGCCTTCTGACGTTTTCCCGCTTCCAATCTTCATTTTTTTGATAAAGAAAAATATCAGAATTTCCTATGTTTTTCAAAGTGGGATTCTGACTCGGAGATCCCACACATCCCCTGACATCTGGCTGGTACCGCGCCTACCGGCTTCCCGGGGGGTCCCAAAGACGCCCAAGGACAGCCCAAGACGACCCCAAGGAGCCCCCAGAACGTGAAGAACGGCCCAACACGCTCCCGCGCAGCCCGAGACGCCCTTCCGACGGCTCTCCAGGCCTTCAGGAAGCCTCCAGAACCCCAGGGGGTCCGGAAGATCACACACCCCTGAGGTGCCTGGCTAACCAAACCCGCGAGGCACAAACAAAAAACAGCGCCGAACAGCGCCGAGGAACTGGAAAAACATGGAAATCCCACATTGTTTTTTTCTTCCAAGTTTGGCCCCTGGTCTACTCTTGCACACCAGACCACAATTCAGACCCCCTCACCTCCCAGATAAACCCAGGAAGCCTTTGGGCCCCCCCCAATCGTTGAATAACTACCTGAAAATAAGATTAATGATTTCTGCGTTTCCGCACTTCCCTTTTATACGATTCCGAGGCTTGCGCAGGGCCTCCAAGGGAGCCCCTGGACGCAAGAAGCGACCAACATGAGATTACATGAGTTGGCCGATCAAGCCTAGCTAGAACTTGATCGCGCGCGAAGCGCGCGATGGTTCTAGTAGCTATATATATATATGTATATATATATATATATATATATATATATATGTGCATATCGAGAGAGAGAGAGAGAGAGTAGGAGAAGGAGGAGTGGGGTAGGAGGGAGAAGAGGCTGAACACATAGTGTAGCGACGTGTCCGTCTGCTTTCGGCGTCGAGCATTCCAGGGGAAGGAGGACGCTGCGGAAGCGTTCGAGCACGCAGGCATGCCGATTTACCTGAATGGCTGCGGCATCTGCCGCTGGCCTCCGAGGCTGAGCCACCTTGCGGCTATATTGGAACTGTTTCGGGGCCAGCATGGGAATTCTCAGGGGTATTTCGGAGCCTCTGGAGCTGTCGTCGGGCCATCTTGTTCAATATTGGGGCTCTCTTGAGGCCTCTGGGGCCCACCCTGAGGGCATGTTGAAGGGGCCATGCTCGTTCATTGTTGGGCCATCCTGCGCGATTTTACGTTCAAAATAGCATCGAGATGAAGAGAGGAGGTTGGACTGGAGGTCCTATTGCGGGCCTCCTGCCCTTATCGTCGCATCCCCCCGCGGTAAGACAGCTTACACCTGAAAGTTCCCGACAATATGAGCATACACAGTTCGAACTCCGTGCTCGGAGTAAAGGCCGGATGTCCGCGGCTGAAGATTGAAGATTCAGGAAGATCATCTTCTTTTCAGTTGCTGCTGATCCTGAACCTCCTCACGCGCCCCCCCTCCCCCCTGGCAGGAGCTGGGCAAGTGCACTGGTCGCACAGTGGAGGCAACCCTTCCGCAGCTCTCGCACTTCAGCGCTGCGCTTTTCAGGAGTCTGCCGTCCTACATGCAGGAGCAGCTCGTGAAGGACGGGCGGAGTTTGAGGAGGAGGAGGAGGAGGAGGAGGAGGTGGACCTTCAGATTCGGGCGTCGCGGAAGCTCAGGATCTTTACGGGTCGACCTTGCACGGAAATCAGTTCGAAGGCTGGTTTCGAGAGTTCTGTTAGTGTTTCCTCTGCGACGTCGTGCCTTTTGTTCCACGACGTCCCAGGCCAGGGGTGGAGAAATTCAGCAAACAATTCGTTGCATTGGCCCCCCCCCCACCTGGGGCGCAATTGACCTCCCAGGGACAAGCATCGTACAACTCCTATTCTTGCTCAGTATCCCTCAGTCTGACGACGAGCGAGGCAGAAGCTCAGAACACAGGCAGCGCTCAAGAGCGAGGGCTGCAAGGGAACGTGCTTGTGACTCCGTCCTTGAGCCCGCACGCATCGGGGACCGCATCGCACGAGGACCCGAGACAGTCTGCGGAGGGTTGTGCGTTGAAGGCGCTTGTAAAGGATTTCGTTTAGGATACATCGGACCTTGGCAGGCCCTGTGCCATACATACATCGACGCCGAAATGGTTGAAGGCTGACGCCCCACGACCGTCGAGACGTTGAAGGCTGACGCCAAGACGGCTGAACATCCAGCACTCACGAGCCCCACGACTCGCGGTCGAGAGCTTCCTGACGAACGCGAGTGGCATGCAAAGCGGGAGGACGCCACGCGTAGAGCGAAAAGGTAGCAGAGGAGTCGTGACGACATGCGCCCGATGCCGCGAATCATTCCGCTCTCCCGGCGGGCACCAATGGAACCTTGGGGCCGTACGCGGCGAGCATATCCGTATCCAAGCCCCTCTGGGCTGCACACCAGGGTGCGATCCCATGGATATCGAAGGCCTAGAGGTTGACACCAACACCACATCGACGGTGTGTCTCCACCGAGGAAGCATGATCCCGATCTTAGTATGGTGGCAAGATTCGGGCTTCCTAGGTGGCCGCAAGCTTACCACCAACACCGACATCTAGGATCATCTTCCCCCGTTGGAGGCGCCCCCCTGTGCTGGTGTTGGTGCCTATTCCCAAGCCTCCAAGGATACGCGATCCTGTGGGTACTCTTCGCGCGGGGCATCCGCGCAATGCCGCCGTGCATCCACTGGGTCGCGGCCGAGTCTGGACCGCCAGGGCTGTGGTTTTGGAGCCTGGGTGCGAGAGAGCGAAGTGACCCAGACTGGGAGTACGGTCTCGCCTCGTGTTTTGGGGGTCGTGTGGGCAGGCGAAGCTGCTCGGGCGGGTGGCAATGGGGGTTGACGTCAATGTGGGGTGAAGACAAGGACCCTCAAGGGCCTTGTTCTTCTGCCCCGATTTGGTCACCCACCGTTACCGCCCGCGCGAGCTGCACGAGGGCAGCGGTGTGTTGGCGCAGCTAGGGCCAAGTCGGGCAACAAGCTACGCCTCTGAACCCGCGGTGGCTCGCCGTGGGTGTCCGTCGGTCGTCTGTCGTGCCATCTCCCCTAACTCCGCCACAGGGCTGTTACACATGCGAGAGTACCTACGCAGGACGAAAGATTTTCCTCTTGAGGTGAAAATGGCCATGAGGAGTTCGCGAGACAACGTCGGCGCCGCCGAACGGACGGCGACCGGACGAGCTGTTTGCAGCAACCGGGGGGGAGAGAGATGTATGTATTCATGTTGAATGGGGCCCGCTCGCGCGGGGAGTTGATGGGAGTGCGCGAGACGACGCAGGGACCATCGTGGAAAGTTGATTACCGACCCCCCCTCCCCCATAGAATCTTAACACGGGCGGTTTGCGGGGTCCGTGGATCCAATATCTTCTGGTGGCCCTGTTAAAATTTAATACCACAAATTTAAAACAGGGTAGAAATCTGATCCGCCGTAAAAAATAAATCCGGACACGGATCTAGCTCATCCGAAATCGGATCCGTACGGACGGAAATCGGATTCACCGAAACAAGCACCAAAGCCACATTGGATCCGCGCGAATTTCATGGGATTCGACGGTGGTTATTTCACACAGGTCTGCTCAAGACTTCACACCGTCGTTCTGGGCCCAAGAGGAAAAACTTTCGCCTCGGGGATGTATTCCAGAAGGCCCGAGGGTCAGAAACAAACCGAGGGTATAAACAAATCCGAAAGTATACATCAAATTCCGAGGGTACACCCTCCCTAATCTCCGCCACGGGGTTGTTGTGCAGCTGAAGAGGTGCACCTCGGAGGCCCCATGCCCAGCAGGACGCTACTTGTGGGATGCAGTCTCAGGTCTGCGGAAGGGGAGCCTGCGCAGGAGGAGGAGCGGCGGCGAGCGAGGGGGGGAAGTGAGAAGGAGGAGTCCGTTTCGGAAGGCGGCGGGGCTTCTGAGAAGGCCTTCCGGCCTTCTGAGAGGTTTCCCGTGTCTACGGGGAAGGCTTAAACAATTTCTCAGAAGGCCGGAGGACTTCCGAGCCCTCTGAGAAAGCCTTCCCTTTCTCATTTCCCCCCCCGCTCGCCGCCGAGAGGAGGAGGAGGAGGAGGAGGAGGAGGAGGAGGAGAAGAAGGAGGAGGAGGAGGAGTAGGAGCCGTCGATAGCGCACTCGACTACATTGCGGAGGGTGGGCAGTGTCGGTATCGTGTGTGGTTGATCTCTTGACAACCGGGAACACGATAAGGGGAGGCCAGAGGGAGGGGGAAGGGCATGGAAGGCAAGAGGAGAGAGGATGAGAAGGGAGGTAAAGCGGGGAGCAGGAAGAAGGAGGAAGGAGGAGGAGGAGGAGGCCAGATGGAGGAGGGCACCCGAAGCCGACCCCAAGCCTTCAGCTTCCGAACGAGCCATTAAAAGCTACGCGATGGGCAGGCCATAGATACAAGCCGCTTCGCGGAGAACACGGCCAGACAAGCGCCCTGTCCTCTCCTGGCCAGTGTTGTGGGCTTGTTGGGGCCGTGTTGTGGCCGTCCTTTGGTCCTCCTGCGCCGCCTGGAAGCCATCATGGGCCATCATGTGGCCTCTGAGCCATCCGTGGGTTCTCTTGGGGCCGTCGTGGGGCCCGTTCGGGACGGCTTGAGCCTCGCTGGGGTATCTCTCAAGGTATTGTGCTGGGCATTCAGAGAACGCCCACCCAGACAGGTCGACAGGAAATCTGCGCCAGTTCACATGACATTAGCATTCGAGTGAGTCCCCAGTCGATTTTGCTAATCGACGTGCGTTTCGCCAGATACGTTCGGTTATTGTTGGACGTCAATTCGCTACCCCGCTGGAGCCCACTCGGAATGCAGTGCCGTCCGCACGTTAACTTCCCTTGCCAGCTTTTACTAGAGGAAATGTTGATAAAGGTTGTCGATGTTGGTCCCCTCATGCCAGATTGAGCCGCCAGCTCTATTTGGGACGATGTTGACTGCCTCTTGGGACGTCTTGAGCGCCCTGAAACCCGAAGAGGCGAGCATGCCCTCATCGTGCAACAACGCATTGTAGACGTTTGTCATCTTGGGCGCCTCTTGGGGTTCTCTGGGAACTCTGTTTGGGCAGCCAAAACAGTAGTGCAGGCGCTTTGGGACCCCCACTGGCCCTCTCGGACATGTTTGGAGCCATGCTGACGCCCTCGTGGGTCATATCGGGCCGAGGTGGGCCCTCTTGGGTCCATGTTGGGCTGTCTAGTAGCCTGCTTGTGCAGTCGTAGGGCCCAAAAGGCAAGTGAGGAAAAGGGTCGGTGGATGTGGCGAGACCCGCCTGTGGGGTCGGTGCCGCAATGCTCAGTGTTTCTTCTGTTCTCTGTGATGTTGTCTGACCTTCTCTAGTCTTTTTTAGGTATGCCTGGTGCCATTCGGCCATATCTGAGTTTCTTCCATGGTCTGCAGTGTTCTTTGGTCTTCTACTTGTTTATCCAGGCTTCTCCTGGCGAAGGGCGGTGTAGAGGGGAGGAGGGGGAGGGGGAGGGGGAAGGGATGTGTAGGGAGGAGGTGGTGGAAGAGGAAGGAGTAAGGGAGGAGGAACAGCGAGTCGGGAGGAGGGATGACAAGTAGGTCGCAGGACGCAGGGCGGTGGAGGATGGAGCAGGGATGCAGGTGAGGGGAGAAGGGGAGGTTGAGGGATGAAGGAGGAGGGGTGCTGAAGGTGAGGAGCGGGGGAGGAGTCACTTCGAGGCAGACTGCGGACCCGAAAAGACGCCGATGACGCGAAGGGTAACGCCTCGGCAACGTCTTCTAGCGTATCGCAGCTGGTTCCCGCTGCCCAGTCGCGCTAGTCCGCTGGCCGAGGGTCCCGGGGCTGCCATGTCGGGCCAAGGTGGAAGGTTGCAAGGTCGAATTGACGCTCCAAGCGCGACAGTGCGCCCCCGCAGCCAGCGCAAGCAAGGTCGAACGCTTGGAGGGTGCTCGACGGCTGGAGGGTTGGAAGGCCGGGTTGGAGGGCCGGTGGTTGGAGGTTGGAAGGTTGGGGGTTGGAGAGTTGGAGGGGTAGATGTTGGGAATCGGATGTTGAAAGGTTGGGACTCGGAGGGGGGCCTCTCGTGCGCCTCTGCGAGCCTCGTGGGGCCGCTTTGTGGGCAGGCCTGGGGGTCTTCGGAGCCGTCGCGGATGCCTCCGAGGTAGCATGGCCATCTTGGGGGGGGCGCCTCGACAGCATCTGGGGAATACGGTTGTACGGTGTGTGTGGGGGCATCTTGAGCTTTCAGAGGGGCTTGGACCATCTTGGGCATCTTGGGCTATCTTGGGTGATCTATGAGCGTCTCGGGGCCCCCTGCGAGATGAGACTTCAACGGAGGCTGTGCTTCCGCCGTTGTCGGCCGTCGAGATGCTTTCCAGGACCGTCTTGGACTCGCCTGGTACCACTGGGATTTGTGGGTGGGTCTTTGGCTCCTTTTCGTAGCCACCTAAGCATCGGAGAGCTGGGATCCGGGACGAGCCGGGACGAGCCAAGCATGTTTGATTGTTCAATGGGCGTCTATGATGTTGGTTGTCCGAGGCATCTCTTAGAGCGCTTTGGAGCCTCTCGTGGAGCTTCTTGCATGCCTCGTTGAGACCAATAGGAACTCTTGGAACTGCGCCGAGGCCTCCGGAACATCTTGGGGCATTATTGGGAAGCTCGTGGCGCTCTCCAGGGAAGCCGAAAAGACACCGGGATGGCACCAGGAATAATGGGTATCAGTGGGCTTCAGGCCCCCCCGACCCGCAAGGGCATGTTGGGGTCCTCCGGGGTATAATAAGCTCACACACACACACACGCGGAGATCCCAAAGTGGCCTGCTGATTGTTTGCATGTAGTGTTTCGGGTCTTGGGCGTCGTGCAAAAAGGAGCGGCCAGAGTTTGTCCCGTTGCGAAGCATGGCCCCTCTCATGTGATTATACAGGTCGACCCATCAAATTCAATGATGGGGTCGAAAGTTCTGGTTGCGCGTGATGCGTGTTGTCGTCGATTTTTGGGGGTCTAGTTTGTTGAATGCCTGGCATACCAGCAGTTACGGAAGCAACACGAGTACATGAGTGGTGAGTGTATGTGCAGTCCATGATGGAGTGTTCCCCCCCCCCCCCCCGTGGGGACAACGCATGCGGGGGAGCGAATGCCGTTGGTTCCTGTTGCGCCAATGTATTGTCGGAGTAGTTTTTGCGCTCTTCGGCAATACCCTTGCGCGCTGCCTTATGTTTGATATTTCCCATCGTCTCCCACCCCTGTTGTCTCACAGCATACGCATTCCTCCATGGCCTGCGCTTCCCGCAGCACCCGCCCAAATTTCTCTACAGTTCGCGGCCCCTCTGGCGAGAGGACCGCCAGTCGGACGGCGTTGTCCAGCTGACGCAGATCCCCACCGAGCAACTCTTGGCAGACTTGGTCGGGGCCGAGCTCAAGGAGCCGTCGGGTGGGCATCAGGAAATAGTTCATCTCTCCTCGTCTCGACTGCGAGACGCACAGTATCTCTTCCCCGGGCAGTAAGTTCATTGAGGAGCTCTTGGTAGTTTTCGACGGCACTGGGTGTGAATATAGCATGTGTCGCCGCCGTTGCCGCCGCTGCCGCCTCGTGGGGCCGTGAACGTGGCCTATTCTGCGTGCCCTCCACTGGCCCTGACCGCCGCGCGTCGCCGCCGTTGCCGCCGCGAGTGGCCCTGGGCATTCCCTTCCCCTCACTGATTGCTACACGTCGCCGCCGACGCCGCCAAGTGGACCATTGGGATTGCCCACACCTCGCCCCAACACTCGCCATGATTGCTGGACGAAGCCGTCGTCGCTTCCGCGTGGGGCCCTGGGCATTCGCCACACCTCGCGCCCGCCAATTGTCCTGATTGTCGCGCGTAACCGCCATCGCCTCGCAGGGGCCCTTGGGCATCCGCCACACGTTGCACCCCCAATTGGCCACGATTGCCGCACGTCGCCGCTGTCGTCGCCGCCTGGCGGTCTTCGACCCCCCACACTTCGCACCCCCGACTAGCCCTGACTGCCGCGCGTCGCCACCGTCGCCTCGTTGAACATTGGGCATTGGGCATTCCCCATACGTCGCCCCTCAAAGTTGCCCTGATTGCCGCACGTGGCCGCCGTCGCCGCCGCGTGGGGACCCTTAAGAGTTCCCGCACTTCGCTCCTTCCACTGGCCATGATTGTCGCCGTCGCCTGCGCGTTGGTCCTTGCGCATTTCTTACACTCCGCGCTCTCAATTGGCCCTGATTGTCGCACGCGCTGCCATCGTCGCCGCGTGGGGCCTTGGTCATTGCCCACACCTCGCGCCCCCCGCAGTTGCCGCACGTTGCCGCCGTCGCCGCCGCGTGGGGCCGTGGGCATCCTCCACACGGTGTGCCCCCCGCTGGGCCTGTGCACTCCTGCACACACTGTGGGGCCTTTATGCGATTTCTGATTTGGTGAGTTGACAGGCGCCACGCGGGGGCGCCGCGAATGCTTTACTTACCGTTTTACTCCAAGAGTGTTTCGTGAAGGCGGTAACGTGCCCAGAAGGAAGTTCAGAAAACCGAGTCCTACCGGTCAGCAGCACCATGCAGCAGGTCATCCAGGTAGTGCCCATGCAGCACCATGCAGCGCCTCTGGTCCCAGACGGAAGTGCCCATGCAGCAGGTCATCACTTCCATCCAGAACCGATGCCCGTCCATGTTTTCTTGCACATGGCTGAATGCATGTCACGAGCAGCGGGCAAGACAACCAGAAATTATGATTACCCAGGCGTGTTGTTGGGATAAGTTGCGTGTGAAAGCATGAAGTGGAACATTCGCGCCAAGGGATAGCGAACCCTGCTCACGACAGAGGAGCCCATGCAGCAGCGCAGGAATTTACCCAGAGCCGATGCCCGTGCGAGTTGTCTCAGGAGGCTCGTAGAGGCCTCCTGAAGCCATCTTGTGAGGAGGAGGAGGAGGAGGAGGCTTTCGCGAACCGTTTGTTGCGAGAGCCTCTTGGAGGACTACCGGAGCCAGAGTGGGGCCCTTTTGGGGTTCCAGTGCGGCTTCTCGGGGCCCTCTTGGGGCCTTCTTGAGACCCCTGGGGGGCCGCTTGGGGAGGCAAGGGGTTCTGCAGAGGACCTTGGGGCGTCTTGGGATCCTACTGGGGCGATCTTGGGCCCCAGGGCTCAAGAAGGGGAGGTCCTTCATTCGCCCCCCCCCCCCCCCTTCCCAGGAGGCCCACACTTTCCTCTCAGGGCCCTCTTGGAGCGCTCTTGGCCCTCTTGGAGCGCTCTCACTCCCACATTCAGACGTAATTCGATATGCACCCCGTAGCACCGCATAGATGGCACGCCATAGTTCCACTATGTAAAATGCACCGCATTGATTGGACCTCATGTCATAGAGTGTACGGCATAGGTTGCACTGGTCGCTGTTTGGGGTATACGCGTTGGCTGGCATCGTGAAGATCGAGTGCTTCAGCGTCGAGAGTGGACGATTACGGTCGCAAGAGTGTTCCGAGGAATCGAAAGTGCCGGCATCAGCGTCGGTGCCGCTGCTCACGGCATTATGCAAAACGTTGCCAGCGACAAGTCCTGTAGCTTTCCTGGGTGGCGCCAGGCTGCGTGGTTTCTTGTTGGAATGGTGTGTTCATGTCGTCTCTTTTCGTGCTCGATATTCTCGTCCGTCTGGTTTCCTTCCTCCAATTTCCTACTCTTCCCTTCTCCTGGTCCTGGTCCTCCACATCCTGTTCATGCTCTTCATCGTTTGTAATTAGCAGGGCGAGCCGTTGTGTAGCGGTAGTTCGACCTGAATGGGTTCTTGCTAGCTCCAATACCAATACATATATATATGTATATATACCGAATATGCGCCATTACGATTTGGGTTTGAGGCAACATTGTGAACATAGTTTTCTTCCAAGAGCCCGCCAGACCCGCCAACCCCCCCGGGTACCTGAGGAGGCCCCCGAATCTCGCCGGACTCCCGCCGCAGGACGTCCATGAAAAACCAGGGCCACCTTGGGACATCGCAACAGAAGTCCAGAGGACGACAATCAATCGGCTTGGCGTTTTTTCCAGCCGGTGTTGGGCTACAGTCGGTTCGTGCCGCGTGACACGGCGGCGACCTCAGCGCGGGCGTTCAAGATCGAACGCCGCCAGTGGCCCAGAGTTTGCCGGCATTGAACGGTTTGCGCTATCGGAAAGCCGGCCGGCATTGTTCAAGGTTGAACGCCGTCCGCTTGGCCAGAGATGTTGTTTGAGATGTGGCATCTAGGTTGTTCGAGAACAGGTCTCGCCTTCAAGGTGACGAGAGGTTGACTTCTCATCTCCTGCGGAGGCTGGCGGAAGCAAAGAAGGGATGTTTCCGCCAGCGGAAGGCAGGCAGACGGGAGCAGAATGTGACGTCCCGACAGATAAATGGTAGGTTTCTGGGTGTTTGACGTTGGCTCTGTGGTGTTGTTAGTTCTAGGCACTTGTGGCTTAGACAGCTGCGCTGAAACATGATTGTGATACATTAACTTGACATCATAATCAATGTTACCGACAGCCTGGTGTGTTTGAGACAGCTATGCGAGATAGTATGTCATGCAGTCCAGTACGCAGTGTTGATATGTTGACATCGATATAAGCATGATTCGTCCGACGGGAAGCCGCACAGCTACATAGGTTTCATACCGGCATTGCCGATTGCATTATTGCGAAGGCTTTACGGCCGGTGCCGCCGACCCTGAAGACGACGAAGATGAACAAGAGGGTGAGGAGGAGCAGGAGGAGGAGGATGTAGAGGAAGAGCAAGAGGAGGGGAGCAAGGGGGGGGAGGAGGAGGAGGAGGAGGAGGAGGAGGAGGAGGGGGAGGAGGAGGAGGAGGAGGAGGAGCAGGAGCAGGAGCAGGAGGAGAAGGAGGAGACCGTTTTTGAGACCTCGTGTTCCGAGGAGCCATTTGCTCGAGGAGGACGTGCCTGGACCGGAAGGCAGTGGGACCAACTCAGTACAATGGGCACGCCAATTAAGAGAACCAGCCTGCCAGCGGGTGCCTCACGGAGAGTCCTTACCTTCTGCTGGCCCCAGGACGAAAACCAGCCTGCCAGCGGGTGCTCCACGGAGAGTCCTTACCTTCTGATGGCCCTAGGACCGCACGGATGCATTGGGACTCTTCAGGCTGTGTAAGAGTCGACAGTGAATATGCCCCAATATCTCTTGGAGCCAGATTCCTTATCGTATATGCCCACGGATGATCCACGATTATCCTTGCATCCTCATGTGTTGCCTTGCGTTCTTGCTTTTTCCACCTTCGAAGGCAATCTTTATGGGCATCCACGGCCCCTGCATCCTTACCGCGCGTCCTTACTAACCGGGTAGGCTGTTCTGTAAAGGAAAGGTTGCCTTTCCTCGTCGGTGCGCAGGCTCCGACGAGGGAAGAAGTGGGGAAGGGAAGGAGCAGGAGGAGGAGGAGGCGGAGAAGGAGGGGAAGGAGGAGGAGGAGGAGGAGGAGTAGGACGAGGAAGAAGGGGGATGAGGATGAGGAGGCGGACGGGGAGCAGGGGGAGGAGGAGGGGAAGATGAGGAGGCGAAGGAGGAGAGGAGGAGGAGGAGGAGGAGGGGATGAGAGGCGAGAGGAGGATGAGGAGGAGAAGAGAGGAGGAGGAGGAGGAGAGAAAGAGGAGGAGGAGGAGGAGGAGGAGGAGGAGGAGGAGGAGGAGGAGGAGGAGGAGGAGGAGGAGAGGAGCTGGAGGAGGAGGAGGAGGAGGAGGAGGAGGAGGAGAGGCGACAGGAGGAGGAGGACGAGGAGGAGGGAGGAGGATGGGGAGCAGGAGGAGGAGGAGGAGGAGAAAGAGAAGAGAGGGGAGGGGGAGGAGGAGGGGGAGGAGGCGGAGGCGGAGGCGGAGGCGGAGGCGGAGGCGGAGGAGGAGGCGGAGGCGGAGGCGGAGGCGGAGGAGGAGGAGGAGGAACAGGAGGAGGAGGAGCAAGCGGAGGAGGAGGAGGGTGAGGATGATGATGATGATGATGATGATGATGATGATGATGATGATGATGATGATGATGATGATGCTGCTGCTGCTGCTGCTGCTGCTGCTGATGATGATGATGATGATGATGATGCTGATGATGATGATGATGATGATGATGATGATGAGGAGGAGGAGGAGGAGGAGGAGGAGGAGGAAGCATTGCCGATTGTTTTATTTCTAGCACGTGTGACATTCACGCTAGCTCAATGTTTTCTGAGCGCGCGTTGCTAATCCTCTTCACTTCGTGGCAGCACGCCGTTTCGTCTTCGGAGCGTGTCGCCAACACTCTTGAATCGCTGTCCATTGAGCGGGCGGATATTGCACTTTTTAAGTCCAGTGTGCCTTTCTTACCGCCCAGTGCTGTCCAGTCACTCATTGGGAAAGTTCTCGTTTGATGCCGTGAAAGCGTTCGCCAGGGTGTCTAGGGTGGTGGGCGTGCTGTGATTCAGGGCAGAGCCACGTGCTCTGTGTCGAACCACAGCCCCTCTTCGACGAAACGGCGGCATTGTGCGATAGGCTCCCCCCTGAAGCCGACCATCTTCTTGCAGCGCGGTTGTCACCGAGCGCGTTCCACTACTCGCAAAGTGCCTGCTTGTAAACGTCCAAAACAACAACATGTGTCCTCCTCTACGTAGTGGATCGCAGATCCCCCGCGGCGGATCCATGCCACTTGCGAGGAGTTACTTTGCGAGCAGTAGAGCGCGCTTGTCTGGGCTGGAAGAACGCCCCTCGATGCTCTCTTCAGGCTCGCGTGCCTGGCCCGCCTTCCCCTCTCGGGCAGGCCCCTGTATCCGGGGCAGGCAGGCGGGTCAGGCCATTGTCAGAAGCGAAGAAACACAGAAACAAGTAATCGTCGATTCCCATGAAGATATGACAAATATGCGACGTGGATGGGGTAGAGGCACATCCAGGAAATATGGAACAGATGGCGGATCCTGCGATGTGTGTCTATTCGTTTGTGTGTCCCTGGGCCCCTTCGGTCAGGCCGACGGCCTCGATGATTCTGCTCGCCCCGGGTGGAGGCGGTGCCGAGGGCCAACATCGCCGCCGACCCCGCCCCCCACCCCTCCAGAGGGAAGGCGAGAGCGCGCGCGCGACCCGCACGGCCCCAGGAGCGCAAGGAGAAGGCCGCCGCCCTCGCCCTCGCCCTCCTCCTGCTCGCCGCCGGGGAGTGGGGAAGGGGCGGGAGGAGGGAGGAGCGAGGAGGACGGACGCGGGAGGAGGGATGATGGAGGAGGAGAGAGGGGAGAGGAGGAACGAGGAGGAGGAGGAGGAGGAGGAGGAGCAGAAGAGATGGTGGAGGAGGGGGGAGCGAAGAGGACGAAGAGGAGAGCAGAGGAGGAGGGAGCGAGCTGCCGGGCAGCAAGCGACATGTGCGTTCGGTGCCTGGTGTTGTCCTCCTCTGGCGCAGGGTCGCTCCTGCGCGCAGGTGCGGAAGGGGGTGGGGAGGGTGGCAGGAGATGGTAAAAACGAAGTGGGCAAGGAAGTTTGGAATGAGCAGAGCAAGGGGGGAGGGAATCATGGAGCGAGCGGTGGGGTGGACTGTTGTTCATGCTCTGGGCTTTCGGTTCAACCGCGCGCAAGCGTGCACCTGCAACGCCTGCACACACATGACATGATCATTTCGAGTACACACTAGTGGACAAAGCCCTGCCTCGTCGCGCCATTCGAGTTGAGTCGGGAATCACTAGGCTGAGTTTGTGAAGCGGGCCAGGGGAGAGGGAGAGAATGCTGTTTGTCTGAAGTTTGTGGCAGTGATGTTATCCGTTTCTTGGGAGTTCCACCAACATGCGATATGCACAGGAGGCAGACACGTCAGAGGGCAAACTCTTAACATGCATAGGAGTCCAATGCACCTTTTGTTTGGACGGACTGGCAGGCTTGTAGAAGAGCAGCGACATCGCATGGATACACAGGTTGGGCAGGAAGGCAGGGATGAGGAGGAGGCGTGGCGAGAATAAGCACAAGGAGGCATAGGAAGTCGGCAACGGTGATGGCGCACAAACGAGGCAGGGAGGATGAGGATGAAGTTGTTGTCCCACTGGCCGGGCCCGAGTACGTGGGATCCTTCAGCGCTGTCTGCCAGTTCGTCGGCTACCAGGACGTTCCCCCCTTGTCATCCCGCGGTTTCGCCAATCCGGTCGCTTTTTGCCAATTTGCTCTTTCGTTGTCTGCCAATTCGTCGGCTGTGTGTTGTCGGTGTCAGCCCGCGGTTATGCCGTCGCCAGCTTGTTGTCACCGTCGTCGTCACCCTCAGACTGCGGCTGTTCCAGTAATGTAATTGCTTCGCTCATTCCGCCGGCACAGACTATTCCATCGCGGGCGTTTGCCCGCGTGTTCGTTGCCGCTGCGGCGATGTCGGCAAAGTGGTAGGTTTTTGAAGTGGTGCGTTAGCAGTCGTGATCGTCTCGTGGCAGAGGGCTAGAAATTGCTGTTCTTGTCGCCCATTCTTGAGCCCCGAGAACTTCCCTTGAGGCCCTCTTGGGGGGTCTTCAGAGCCTCGTGGGGGCTCATTGTAGCATCGTTGACACTTGCCCGCGTGCTCGTGGGTGCATGCTGGGAGCCTCTTGGAGCCTCTTGGATGGGGGGGCTCTTGGGGGCTTCTGGGGGCCCCTTGGAGGTCTCGCGTGTCCCTCTTGGGGTCTTTCTGGCAGTGGGGGGGGGCCATCTGTCGGGAAAGACATCGAAACTTCAGTTCGGGTTCTCCCTTTTCGGATCCTCTTCGGGGGTCTGGAGGCTTCTTGGGATGCCTCTTGGGCCGTCTCGTGGCCGTCCTGGGTGCCTCTTGGTTTGAATTGTGGCAATCTTGGGGACTGGATGGGCAGCCTTGGGCGGTTGGAAGACTGAAACAGCGGTAACGCCAAAATCTTCCAAAACCTTCGACCGCATCAATGAGTTGTAGCCTCTGTGGAGGCCTCTCGGAACTGTACTTGAAAATTTGGAGGCTATCTTGAAGCCTTTTGGGAGCGTATGGAGGCCATCGTGGAACCTGCCACCCATGGATCCCGACTCGAACGATCTCTTGGAGCTCTCTTGGGGTCCCTCGTGGCACTCCTGCGGCGGAAGGCGAGGGGGCGGACGAGGAGGTGGAGGAGGCGGACGGACGTAGGACGAGAAGGACGAGGATGAGTAGAAGGTTGATCGTGGAGGCCGAGGAGGCGGACAAGAAGGCAGCGGAGCAGGTCGAGGAGGAGGCCGCGTCGCCGTACCAGGTCTCTCTCGGCGCGAGCGGCGTCGCCTCATGCGTGGCCAGGCCGTGGCCGCGCCTGGTCTGCCGTGTCGCGGCCCCGTGGCTGCAAGTTGGCCCGCCTCGGAGCTGCCTCGCCGCCACCTCGCAGCGAGAGCTCGGGGCCGCACGCGCGGGACGGCACGTGGAGCGCTTGCGGGCGCGCGGGCAGGCCCTGCGCGCTTGCTGGGCAGCGTCCGCCCCCGAAAGGCCTCCGCCCCTCTCCCCCCCCCCCTGCGGCCGCCCGCCCTGTCCTGGTCTCCCGCTCCCGCATGCGGGGCACTTCGCTGCAGCGGCGCCCCCGTCTGGCCCACTGCGCTGGCGCAGGGGACCCACTGCCTCGCCGCCAGCGGAAACATGTTTGCTGGGCAGCCCGCGCGGCACCGGGGGCAGCAGGGCGCCATTCGCGGCGCTGGCTGCGCGCCACATCGCGCAGCTTCCCGGGGTGCACGACTCAGGTCGGCTGCACGTAGGTGTGACCCTTCGCCAGAGTGAGCGTCGGTGCGGGCCCACTGGGGTCCCCCGATCGCCGAACTCGATGCTGTAGTAGCGTCTTGCGCGCTTGTGTTTGGTCCTCCCGCGGCCCCAGAAAATCCGCTCACCAAAGGTCACTCTAACCAAGTGTCACTCTCGCGTGTAGCCGAGAAGGTGCGAAATCGGCGACCGCGCCTCGGAAGCGCTCGCTATCCGTCAAGATCGGGTTCGCCTCAGCATTTCCAGAATCGGAAGGCTTTCCTCTGTCCGTCCTCCTCCGGGGCGGGGCTGGAATCACATCTGGCTTCGACGCGTTCATACTTCATGCTTTCGCCTGCTTGTTCCGACCGGAGTGTAGGCAGGGAAAGTTCTGACGCTGCAGCAGCTCGGCTACAGTGCGCCTCTTCGGAGCACCGTCGGGGCGACATCCGCAGTCATAGTTCATGCATGCGCTGCTGGTCGATGTTGATCTCGTGCTAGCCATTACCTCAAGAGTCTTCGTAACGCGTATGATTGCTTGCCTGACTGCAAGTATCGCTGCGATTGTATCTCGTTTGGCACTGCTGTATTTTGAGACTGTTGCTATGAAAGCCTCCGAAGGCAGACGTATTTAGGGGATCATATTCTCGCGTGTAGTGTCGTTTCGTATCATTTCGCGCCGCGCTTGCCGTTGGTACGAAGGCTGGCCCCGAGTGTACAAGGCTGCGAGCGTGCGCCAGACAAGCTGTCCCCCTTGATCATCCTTGCGGACGTCGGGCCGCGCATCTTCGTGCCTACGTCTCGTGGCGTCCACGTGTTGCGGTGTCTTCGCGGTGTCACGGTGTCGTGGTGATTGGTACTGTGATGCCGCGGTGTCACGGCGTTGTGGTGTCGTAGCGTCGGTCGTAGTGTTACCATGCTGTGGTGCCACAGCGCTGCGGTGATATGGAAATCGTGTGCGCGGCATCGCCGTGTCGCGGTGTCGTGGTATTTTGTCTCGTTGTGCCTTGGTGTCGCGGACCCGTCGTCTGGGTTTCCCTTTTGCTTGGTGAATCGGCTTGCGACCGACACGGAGGCCTGCAGCAGGTGGCGGTGTAACAGATGGTTTGGTTGTCGTTTCTCTTGTTGTCTGTAGCTCATCCCGCCACCGTGACTGGGTCGTGGTCAAGGGGCCCTTAGAGACACATCGGGGTCTCTCGGGAGGCCTTTTTGGAGCCTCTCGAAAGCCTCTTGGACTCTTGGAGCCTCTTGGATTTTTTTTCAAGCCTTTGGGGGGCCTGCGTGTCGCCGGCATCTTAGGGTCTCTTGGGGGCGTGTCGTGGGTCTCTGGTGGGGCCTTGGGTCCATCTGGGTCAAGGGATCGAAAAGCCTCTTCGTGCTCCCCCTCTTGGACCCATCTTGGGGTCGTCTTGGGCTCCTATTGGGCCCCTCTTAGGAACTTTGGGGCCCTCTCTGGGCGGCCTTGGAGGCCTCCTGGGCTGTCTGGGACGCACTTAAAACCGACAAGGCGCACATGTAAAACTCGGCGGCCAGACCGGGGGGAAGTGAGAGGGGGGGGCCTTCTCAGAAGGGTCGGAAGCCCGCTGGCCTTCTGAGAAGTTTTCTAAGCTCTTCCCGAAGACACAGGACACTTTTCAGAAGGCCGAAGGGCTTCTAAAGATCCCCGCCGCTTTCTGAGAAGGCCTTCTCCTTCTCACGTCCTCCCTTGCTCGCCGTCGAGTCTGGGACGCAGTTAGGATCATTAAGGTGCTCATGTAAACCTCAGCCGTAGATTTTGGGGGCTCGGACGATGTGGGCCTCTTTGGAGCCAGCCCCTAGGTGCCTCCAGTGGACGGCCGCCAAGGGCTCTAAGAGAGGTCTCCAGTGCGAGCTCCCTGGGACTGTCTTGGGGCATGCTGGACGTGCATGGCCCGGGCAATGCTACCGAGGCTTCTGGAAACTGCCTGCGCAGAGGAGCAAGAGGTCTTGATGATGACATGTTCCATCATTTCCCAGGTTCTTGTCATTTCCGGCATATCCTACTGTTCCGCACCAGTTGCGCCGTTAGATTTTCTGGGGATCCGAGAACGCCATCCTGAGCCAATCTTATCTTGACATCATTCCCGCCCTGATCTCGAAGAACGCTCCAGAGGCTTTCAGAAAAGTCATGCGGCGAGAAGCTCTGAAAGTGCCCAAAAAGAGCGCCCGTCCATTGGCCCTCAGGCCCTTCACCGAGCACTGCAATCTATTCAAAGGGCAGGGCTCTAAGGAACCTGAAAACACTCCACTGAGTTCTTGTGGAATGGTGGCTGATTAAGTTCTAAAGCAACGATTTGTGTATGCTTGAGCTTTTAGTTGTTCTAGTTATGCATCATCGCTCGCTTTAGTTCCAGCGTGTGCATCGAATCCGTGATTCGATCCATTCCATGGCTGGAGCAGCCGCCCCATAAGCTTCTCGTACCACGCCACGGTCTGCGGGGGGCGATGGGCCTGGACCTTGCCATTTGGAGGGCGGCTCCAGTCGTCTCCACGGCCGGAGGTGTATCGCTGTGTGGGAGCCATCTCGCGCTGGAATGTAGAACATCGCTCATCTTATGCAGTTACCGTTGCTTCTGCATCCAAGTGAGCGCAACTGATCCCCCGACGTGCCACACTCCAGGTCATGGCCCATTGCTGCCCTTACCAAGCCCATTTGAGTGCCCTGACCACTGAAGAATTTCCCTGACCCCGCTCCTCCTCAACCGCCTCCGCTTGATATCGTTCCACCTCCGCTTCCGTCTGGCCAGGGTTATGCACCTACTACCAACTTTGGCTCTTCCTGTCAACAGCGCAGCTTCGCAGCTTCTTCGTGTCCTACTGATTACGGCGCATCGCTCCTGTCCGTCCTGCTGCTGGTGTCTTGTCTCTCCCTCCTCCTGCCCCATCCCTTCCTTATCCCTCTCTCTACTACTACACCCCATGACCCCTCCCCCCTCCCTCCCCTCTTCCCTCTCTCTCCTACGCTATCTCCCTCTTCCCTCCCCTCGATGCCTTGCTCCAGACCAGTCAGAGGCTGAATCAGACCCGCAGTCCAGCAACGGAAACTCGTTCCGCCCCCCCCGTCGCCGCCGCCGCTCATGGACCCCCCGCCTCGCCTTCGACCCCACCCTGGGCGCCCACGGAGAGGCCCGCACCAGCACGCCCAGCAACTTCGACAGCGAGTACGGCCGCGTCCTGGGGGGCACCGCAGCGATGCTGGCTGCCGCAGGCCCTCCTGCTCACCCAGCCCCCCCCCCCGCTCCGTCCGCTCCTCCGCCGCCGCCGCCGCCGCCGCATCCTTCTCATACTGCTTTTTCTGTTCCTCCTAATCCTCCCTCTCCCTCTCCCTCTCCCTCCCATCCTCCTCCTCCTCCTCCTCCCTCCTCCTCCTCCTCCTCCTCCTCCTCCTCTCCTTCCTCCTCCTCCCTACCTCCTCTCCTCTCCTCTCCTCCTCTCCTCCTCCTCCCTCTCCTCCTCTCTCCTCAACTCCTCCCTCCTCCTCTCCTCCTCTCCTCCTCCTCCTCCTCCTCCTCCTCCTCTCCTCCTCCTCCTCCTCCTCCTCCTCCTCCCATTCCTCCTTCTCACTTTCCTCCCTACCTCAGTCCTTCTCCTCCTCTTCCTCCTCCTCATCAGCTTCCTTCACCCTTCTTCCTCCAGCCCCTACGACGATCAGGCGTCGACAAACAGCATGAACGTTTGAAGGTCCCCGCGGACTTATTAGGCCGTCGCCGCTCCTTCAGCCAGTACCCCCCTTCGCGCCCTTTCCGAGGCGGGGCTTTTTCCATAACCTCTGCCTGGGGGATGGATTTTCGCTGGCCTCAACAGGCGGTGGATATGGCTACACTCCGGCCAAACTATATACCCATACCCGCCGCCCGCTGGGGCAGGACGTCGGTTCCCAGGCGGTGGATACGGATAACGAAACATTCGCCCCCCCTCCTGCCACCATTTTGTAAACCCGCCACTTAAGAACCCAATCATCCAATTGCAGATGATGTTCCTCCTTGTCCTCGTCCTCCTCGTCTGACCCCTCCTCCTACTCCTCCCCCTCCTACTTCGAAGTGCTCCTCGAAATCGCCAGGAACTCCCAGGACCCTGCCCGCCCCCTTCGACCCCCCTTCCTCCCGGGACCGACAGCCAGATCGGAGGCCGGAGGGCCCTCACCTCCGGAGGTCCCTCTCGGCACTTGGCGGCCCTCGCCGACGGTCGCCCCGGCCGGAGTGCCGGGCGGGACCCGAGGGCGTGCACCCCCCGGGGGTGTGCTGGGCCACCGGGTGAGCCTCGGGCCAGCGTGAGCAGCTGGCCACTGCGGACGAGATGCCCACGCATGCTCGCGCCTTGAAAAGATCCCGGGTTTTGGCCGCAACAGCACGATTCGGGATGAAAAACTTGCCCTGGGAAAGGGCTTCGCTTTTTCTCCTGCCTCTGGCTGCTGTTGTTTTGCACGTCACCCATCTTCCACATCCTCCTGTTCTTCCTTCTCGTCCTCCTGCGCCGGGCTGGTAAGAGACGGGGTCAATGCAAACGGGGGTCAACCAGAGCTCCACATGTTGTAGGCTCCTGCTAAGCCAGGGTTGCACTGACCCTGGCTTGCGCGCAGGATCTTACAAAACCCGACTGGCCCGAGTTTGCATCGACCCGGGTCAGTGCGACCCTGACTGCTCTTGCGTCATCTCCTCCTGTGGAGGCAGCTGCCCTTCTCCGATTGCTCATAACACGACGGAGGTCCTTGGGAGGAGTTCCAGGTCGGCTATGACACGCGCCCGCGGATAGAGAGCACATCAGCGCAGTTGGAAGGGATGGGCGGGAGGGTTAGGATCCAAAAATGGCCTTGCCTTCGAGGATAGAAGGAGTTGTCATTTCTTCCTCGGCGGAAGGCGGCGGAAAGGCGGCGGAAGTTCGGCGGAAGTAAAACGAGGCCGGAAGCCAGCGGAAGGCTAGCGGAAGGCGGCGGAAGTAAGAAGTTGCCTTCCAAGAGCTGCACGGCGACGAGCACGCGGGACACCAGGAGCAGCACGACGGATGCGCAGCACGACGGGTACCAGGAGCAGCAAGGAGGGCACCATGAGCAGCACGACGGGTGAGTCACACGGTGAGTTCCACGAGCAGCACGACGGGTACGAGGTGCAGTCCGGCGCGTAACACGAGCAGCACGACGGACACCAGTAGTTACACGAGCAGCACGCCGGATACCATGAGTTGTACGACGGATGCCATGATAACGCGCGCTTTGCGCCCACCAACGCGGCATTCCGACCTACAGCGTCCAGTTGTCCACCCCCACCTGTCGAGGTTCAACCTCTACCAGATCGACACCGCGCCATCTTGCCACCAGCACCCATCTTCCCAGCTGCACCTCCACCTATCGACCTCCCGCGTCCACAAACTCGGCATATTGACCCCCTGCAACTAGCACCCAACTCCAACTACACCTCCACCGAGTGACCTCCAACCTCCACCAGTTCCGCACCCTGACCTCTCACATCCATCATCCGACATCAACGTTCACACCATCACCCCCACCTATCGACTTTCAACCTCCACCAGGCCATCACCACCACCTGCAACACCCAGCATCAAACATTCCACATCCACCTCCGCCTATCGACCTCCAGCGCCCACCAACGCAGCATTCCGACCTCCAGCATCAATTCTCCTGGCTTTGCATGGGCGGGTTCTCACGCCCCTCCGAGGCCAGCCCAAAGGTGACAGCTCCACTATGGACCACCCTCCCCCTCCACTCCGACGACAGCCCCTGCACCAACGCCTCCGTTCCGACAGCCCCTGCACCAACCTCAACTCTTGCACCTACGTCGACACCAACACCAACGCCCACCCCAGCACCGGCGTCAACGACATCCGACGCTTGCTCTCCATCTCTGGCTTCACCTCCACCCGCCCCATTCCACAATAGGGACCGCGCATGCGCACCTCCATCTCAGCTCCGACTTCTGCCCCGACGCCTGCGCCGCCTCCAACTCTACTCCTTCGCGCGCGGGCTTGATGTCCGGTTACAGCCCTCAACGGCCGCCGACTCCAGCTCACCAGCGATTGAATTCAATGCACGACCTGCCCGCATGGAGTTGAGTTGCTGGGCCCACGACGCACCGGTACCACCACCCGTGCCCGTCACCTTACAGCCTCCGCCCTGGCACGGGGACGGATACCTGACATACCTGACGTGGTTCCGACGATCATCATGAGCCGCAGCACCAAGATGGACAGGGAGTTCTTGACAGTGGTGCCGGGGTGCGACACCATGGTGGCAGCGGTGTGAACCACTCTTCCGCACGCCCCCTCCTTAGCGGGGCCTCCTCCTGGTCCTCCTCTCCTTTAGGCTGCGTTGTGCGTTTGTGGATTTTATATAAGTGGCCGCTGGGGCCACAGAGGTTTCCCACACGGTGCCCTTGCCTTTTTCCCCTTTCCCTCGCTCCTCTTCTTCCCTCTCATCTTCCTCCTTCCGCTTCTCTGCACCGCACGCGGCGGGAAAAGAGCCACACTTTGTTGCAAGAGCGCTCTCATAGAGTAGTGGGGGCATCGCTCACTCACTGAGTCCGTGGGACATGTGTCCCTGCTGTCCGCAAGGTGGCAGGATGTGTCCGCTGGAGGAGGTGCGAAGAGATTTCGTTTCCCTTTTCCCCTCCTCTCCAACATTGCGCTGAAAAAAACAAGGTGCCCTCCAAGAGATGACAACATGTATGGGTTGAGGATTTCCAGAATCCGCCAGATATGGCGCGACCGCACCTAGCTTGTCTCCCCCTCTCGCCCCCCCCTCCTCGCACCCCCCCTTCGCGGCGCCATTCGAGGGCACAACGGGTACTTCGCCTGCGTGCCTGGCCCTCAGCCGCGGGCGGGATAGCGGCCGACGAGCGCGGGCGCGGGCGGGGGTCCCCGCAGCGCGCGCTTGGAGCCCCGCGGGGCTCAGAGCTTCGGGGGGGGGGGCCTCCTCGTCCTCCTCCTCCTCCTCCTCCTCCTCCTCCTCCTCCTCCTCTTCCTCCTCCTCCTCCTCCTCCCCCTCCGCGTCGCATCAGCCTTCGGTATGCGTGACAACTAGAAACACATGTGCAAAGAAACGAGCAGATATTCTCAAGCAGTATGGGAACATCCAGAAGATGTGTAAGAATATGGGTGGTCTTGGGATGTGTGTCTATTTCTTTGTGTGTCCCTGAGCCCACTCACTTTGGATGCGCGCGCGGATTTCCTGGGTCGACGCTGGACCCCCCCTGCCCCCCCTGCGCGCCACGGAGGGGGGGGCCGGCACAGACCCGAGACACCCCCGCGCAGACCTCCGGAAGCTTGTGCTCACGCAGTCTATCTGCTCGGTTTTTCTCTGGAGGCTCTTGCGGGGTTCGCGGTCCTTCGGGATGTTTTTTCCAACAGCAGGGCTTCGTCGAGGCCCTCGGGGGGACCGTCTTTGGTTCCTGTTCCCGCGCTTCCCTGCTCTGCCGGTCTCCTGCCCCAGTACCTCTGCCGCTCGGCGCGCTTCTCTCCTTCCTGCTTTCCTCCTTGCCTGCTGCCCCTGCCGTCCCCCTCCACATTTGCTCGTACGCGCTCCTTGGTCTTATTTCCTCTTCTCGCGCCCTTTCCTCGAAAGGGCAAGCTGATCCCATGAGCGAGGACCAGGAGGAGAACGTGGGAGACGAGGATGACGATGAGGAGGAGAGGTCAGAGGCGAGCAGGATGCAAGGCCAGGAGCAGAGCCAGGGAGACGAAGGGAAAAAGGAGCAGCAGCAGGACAAAGAAGAAAGGAGGGGGGAGAGTAGGATAGGACTTGGTGAGCCTTGGTGGGCCCTGGAAATGGCAGCACATTTGTTTCACCGTGTTCGAAAAAGTGTCTCTTGAACATGGAAATGGTAAGACAACCGCAACGGGAAAAGGCAAAACACCGGCTCCAGAATTGGAACCGGAACCAGAATTGGCAACAACAATTGCGACGAAACCGGAAAACAAATCGTGCCAGAACCGGCAACAAAACGTTAAAACGGAACCGACAGATAAACGGCTCTGTTTTTTCCACGGCCCATTCAGAGAGAGGATGATGTAACTACAGCTGGCATGAGTATTGTGGGCAGGCCTTAGTTTTGGAATGGGACTCTCCACCTGGGACTGTTCTTCGCTGTGGGTATCTCCATCGGGTATTGGGCTTTTGATCAAGGGGGCATGCCTTTGACAAACATTATTGTGGGCATGTTTCGACTGTAAGCGGAAGTTGATGGCGAGGAATATCGACGCAGGTTTGACAAAATTTGCGCAGACCCTCGAGGAGGCGCGGTCGGTGACTCTTCGGCACTGTGCCCGACGTGACCTCCCTCAGCGGGGCAGCGTACCTCCGCCGTCCTCGAAAACTGGGACTCTGCGTCTACCATCCGTGTACCAATGGGGCCAGCTTCGAGGGTGCCCGGCCGACCCACTGGGGCCCCACTCGAGCCACACGCACTCTGGCGTCTGGGCAGGAAAACGAGCCCAGCTCAGCGTTCAGCGCAGGGAAGGGGAGGAGGCGTAAGGGGCACGGGGGAGGTGGCGGGAAGGGAAGGGGAAGGAAGGGAGCACCTCGCGTTCTCGTTCGGGCAGGTACGCTTGCCGGGGCTCGTAGGCTTCTCGTCCAGGACGACGTCGTTGGTGCATTGCGCGATGAGCCCATGCGGGCGCTGGCCTATACGCCAATCGATTTCCACCATGCTGGGGATGCTGTGGTCGGGGGAGCGCGCCGATTTCGACCAGATCTGGGGTTCCAGAGACGCCCCTCACCTTGTGCTCCACGCCCTTGCCCCTCCGAGCAGCGCCGACGCCGAGAACCTCTCTCCGTAGACACTTCCTGCGGACTTGCTCGTCTCAGGGAATCCCCGAGGAATCTGCGACCGCCCCGTTGTGCCTGCAATGGCCCACGAACAATTCCCTCAACGGGCGCGCAGAGCCAGGATTCCGACCTTAATGGGTGGAGGGAGAATCGCATGTGCTCTTCCACCAGTGGCGGAGCGCTCCTCAGTCACGTCTCCATATGCGAAAGAGCGCGTTCTGCGGTCGCCTGGAAGGGGGGGTTTGGAACCGGACCCCCCCCCCTGGATGGAAGGGAGGGGGGGTTCGAATCCTCCCCCCCTCCCGTGACGGAAGGGGGGGGTCCCGTGACGGAGAGGGGGGGGTTCGACCCCCCTCCCCTCCCCTCTCCCTCTTCTTGCTCCTCGGGCCGGCGCCAGCGTCGGCGGCGGCTGGCGGCGGCGGCGGGGAGCGTCGATGAAGACGACGTTTTTCTTTTCTGGGCGGGCGCCGGCGCCTGCGGCGGCTGGCGGCGGCGGCTGGCGGCGGCGGGGAGCGTCGACGAGGACGACGGCGACGACGATGACACGACGACGACGACGCTCCGCCATTGTGCCTTGGTTTTGGGTCAGAGTCTTAATGGATGCCTCCTGGGTTCTCGTGGGAGGGCTATCGGGGGTCTCTGAAGGGCAATATGAAGCATCCTGGGCGCCCGTTGGGCGTTTCTTGGGGCTTCTCTGAGGTGGTGGTGGCTGTGGGCTGTGGTGGTGGTGGTGGTGGTTGTGACGGTGGTGGTGGTGGTGTTGGTGGTGGTGTGGTGTTTGGTGGCGTTGGTGTTGGTGGTGGTGAATATTGTGGTGGTTGTGGTGGCAGGCTGTGGTGGTGGTGGTGGCGGTGGTGGTGGGTTGTGGTGGTGGTGTGGTGGTTTCTGGTGGTTGTGGTGGTGGTAGTTGTGGTGGTGGTGGGTTGAGGTGGTGGCAGTGGTGGCGGTGGTGGTGTGGTGGTTTGTCGTGGTGGTTGTGTTTTGGTGGTAGTGGTTGTGGTTGTGGTAGTGGGTTGTGGTGGTGGTGGTGTGGTGGTTGTTGTTGTTGTGGTGGTGGTGCTGGTTTTGGTGGTGGTGGTTGTGGTGGCGGGTGGTGGTGGTGGCTGCGTGGTGGTTTGTGGTGGTGGTGGTTCGTGGTGGTGGTGGTGGGTTGCGGTGGTGGTGGTGGCCGTGGTGGTGCTGGTTGTGGTGTGGTGGTTTGTGGTGGTGGTGGTTTTGGTGGTGGTGGGTTGTCTAGATGGTGCTGGTGGTGGTGGTGGCGGTGGTGGTGCTGGTGTGGTGAATTGTGGTGGTAGTGGTCGAGGTGGTATGTTGTTCTGGTGGTGAGGCGGTGGTTGTTGCGGTGGTGGTAGTGGTGGTGGTAGTGGCGGGTTGTGGTGTTGTTGTTGGTGGTGGTTGTGTGGTGGTTGTGGTGGTAGTGGTGGTGTGGTGGTTTCTGGTGGCGGTGGTGGGTTGTGCTGGTGGTGGTGGTGGCGGTGGTTGTGGCGGTCGTGGTGCTGGTGGTGGTGGTGTGGTAGGTTGTGGTGATGGAGTAGTGGTCGTGATTGTTGTGGCGGTGATGGTGGGTTGTTGTGATTGTGGTTGTGGTGGTGGCTGTGGTGGTGGTGGTTGTGCGGTGGGTTGTGGTGGTGGTGGGTTGAGGTGGTGGTGGTGGTGGTAGTGGGTTGTGGTGGTGGCGTAGTGGTTTGCCGTGGTGGTGGTGGGCTGTGGCGTTGGTGGTGGTGGTGGTGCTGCTGGTGGTGGTGCTGGTGGTGGTGGGTGGTTTGTGGTGGTGGTGGTTGTGGTTGTGGTGGTGTGGTGGTTTGTGGCGGTGGTGGTTGTCGTAGTTGTGGTGGTGGTGGTGGGTTTTGGTGGTGGTGGTGGTTGCAGTGGTGGTGATGGTGGTGGTGGTGTAGAGGTTTGTTGTGGTGGTGGTGGTGGTTGTGGTGGGTTGTGGTGGTTTGTGGTGGTGGTGGCGTTTTTGGTGTTGGTGGTGGTGTTGTGGTTTGTGGTGATGGTGATTGTTGTTGTGGTGGTGTGGTGGTTTGTGGTGGTGGTGGTTGTGGTGGTGGTGGTGTGATGTTTTGTGGTGGTGGTGGTGGTGGTGGTGGTGGTAGTGGTGGTAGTGGTGGTGGTGTGGCCTTCGGGTCTTCCAGCCACCGTGTTTTGGCTTTGGATCAAAGTTCTAATGGATGCCTCTTGGGATCTCGTCAGAGGGGTCTCGGGGGCGTCTGAGGAGCATTTGTGAAGCTTTCTGGACCCTCTAAAGGCCTCTCGGTGGCCTTTGGGGGGCGAGGGCTCGATATGGCGCTTTGTGTTTCCCCTCTGCGGCCTCTTGGCCCTCTCTTGTTATCGTTGCTGCGTCCCCGCCGTCGGCGCTGCTGGCCGCTGGGCGCCGCCAGCGCCGGCGCCAGCGCCAACGATACCGATGATGATTACGACGATGATGGCGACGACGATGATGCTGTGGATGATGGTGATGATGGTAATGAGTAGATGCTGCTGTTGCTGTTGTTGCTGATGCTGATGGTGATCTTGCTGATGCCCATGATGATGCAGATGATGATGGTGATTGTGATGATGATGTTTATGGTGATGATGATGACGATGATGGTTGTGACGATGAGGATGACGCTGATGATCACGATGTTGACGATGATTATGATGATGGTGTGATGATTATGATGATGATGCCGATGGCGATGACGATGACGATGACGATGCTGCTGATGATGATGCTGATTATGATGATCATAATGCTGATGGTGATGACGGTGGTGGTGATGGTGATGATACTGGTGGTGGTGATGATGATGATGAGGATGATGATGCTATTGGTGATGATGACGGCGATGACGATGACGACGACGACCATGATGATGATGATGATGATGCTGCTGATGATGATGATGATGGCGATGACGACAATGATGATGATGAGGACGATGAGGACGATGATGCTGATCATGATGGTGATGAGGATCATGACGATGATGACGATGATGATGATGGTGGTGATGATGGTGAGTATGGTAACGGTGATGCTGATGTTAAGGATCCTGGTAACGATGTTGATCAAAATAATAATGATGTTGGTGATGATGGTGATGATGGTGATGCTAATGATGACGATGATGATGATGATGATGTTGCCGATGATGATGATGATGATGATGATGATGATGATGATGATGATGATGATGATGATGATGATGATGATGATGATGATGACACTGCTGGTTACGATGTTGATTATGGCTATGATTATGATGCTGATGATGATGAGTATCACAGGAGAACGAGGCGGACGCGGAGGGGGGGTAACTGGAGGATGAGGAGGAGAATGAGGAGCGGGGGGGTACAGATGGAGGAGGAGGAGGAGGAGGAGGAGGAGGACGCGGAGGACGTTGAACATGAAGGAGGCACGTTGAGGAGAGTCGAAGAGGAGGATGATGATGAGGAGGAGGAGGAGGCGGAGGAGGAGGACGGGGGGAGGAGGAGGAGGAGGAGGAGGAGGAGGAGGAGGAGGAGGAGGAGGAGGAGGGAGGAAAAGGAGGAGGAGGCGGAGGAGAAGAGAGAGAAAGAGGAGGAGAAAGGAGGAGGAGAAAGGTAATGAGGAGAAGGAGGAGGAGGAAGAGGAGGAGGAGGAGGAGAAAGAGAAAGAGGAGGAGGAGGAGGAGGAGGAGGCGGAGGAGGCGGAGGACGAGGCGGAGGAGGAGAAGGAGGAGGACGAGGACGAGGAGAAACAGGAGGAAGGATAAGGCAAGAGGAGGAGAAGGCCTTTGCGGATCTTTTGTGGCGAGAGCCCATTGTTTGGAGTCCTCTTGGGGACTCGTGGGGCCCGCTCGGGGCTCTCCCTTCTGGGGTTACGAGGTCCTCTGGGGGATCCATGAGGGCCTCTTTGGACCATCTTGGATCTTGGTGAGCACCGCTCAGGAGAGGAGGGGGGCCTCCAATGCCGCCTCGATTTTGGGGCGATCTTGGGCGCCCTTGGGGTGGCCTTCCTGGATCCGGCGTGCGACGGGCCACAGGAGAGCAGATGCGACGGCGACTGGGACGAGCACGCGGCCCCAGAGCGAGCGAGGGGCTGGGCGCGAGGGGACGAGCGGAGCGCGACTTCCTCCTCCTCCTCCTCCTCCTCTTCCTCCTCCTCCTCCTCCTCCTCCTCTTCCTCCTCCTCCTCCTCCTCTTCCTCCTCCTCTTCCTCTTCCTCTTCCTCCTCCTCCTCCTCCCTTTCCTCTTCTCCTCCTTCTCCTCCTCCTTCTCCTCCTCCTGCTCCTCCTCCTCCTCCTTGGGAGGGTGGGGGGCGAGAGGAGCCAGGAGCAGCGGAGAGGCGCTCTGGAAGGGGGGCTGGGCAAGCAGGTGCGTGTGCTGGTCGAGGGGGCGAGGCGGCGCCGCTGGGCGCCCGTCGGAATCGAGGCGGCGCGCGCGGGGGAAGGCAGCGCTCCCCCCACAGAGATAAGCGCAGGACGGCGCAAAATGCGGGCGCGAGGGCAGCGAGGGCAAGGAGGAGGAGGAGGAGGAGGGCCAGCAGCAGGAGGAAGGACAGAGGTGGAAGGAGAGGGGCCTCTCCCAGCCCGATGGACGGTGCCAGCCCCAGGAGTCGGCGCAGGCCAGGAATGTGCGCACTCGGGCATTGCGGACTCCTCATTGCCATCGGATCTGCGTGCCACAAGACCTGTGTTTGTTTGCTCGTGATGCCATCGAGAGTCAAGCTGGTCACCGTCCAGCAAAGGATGAGGAGCAGCATCAACAGGAGCAGCAGCAGGAAGAGCAGCAAGGCCCGGATCAGGAGCAGGAGCAGGAGCAGTAAGAGCAGCACCAGGATAAGCAGGAAGAGGGGGAGCAAATACGAAGAATGACGAGGGGGAGATGGAGGATGAGGAGGAGGATGAGGAGGAGGAGGAGGAGGAGCAGCAGCAACACCAGTTCGTCCTCCTCCCCCACCCCTTCGTCCACGATGTGCAGTTACCGAACCTCGCAGGGTGTGCCTTTCCCCCTTTTGAGGGGATTACCATTCTTCGTTTTGGCCTCACTGGAGCTCCGCCGCCGCCGCCGCTCCCCCCCCCTTCATAGGGCTCTCCGGAGGCACAAAAACGTCCACGGACCTCGATTCTCGAACCTCGCTCGAACTTCGCCCCTCTGGCCCGGAGTGGGCCCGCCGCGATTTTGCTCGCAGCGTGGAACCCCCAAAGGCTTCGGCCCCCACCAATCCTCCCTGGGGCTCTCCAGAGGCACGAAGGCGCCCACGGACCTCGACCCTCGACCACCCTGGCCCCGGAGAGGACCTGAGCCACCGACGTCGTCGCGATGTTGCTCGCAACGTGGGCCCCCAGAGGTTTGGGCCCCTTCCCCAGGACGGACGTTTCATCCCGAGCCCTCTCTCGACGGCCCTGGCAGGCCTGGCGAGGCCCCCAGGAGGCCGAAGAGTGCCACCTGACGCCTCACGCCGCGATCCCTTCTCATGCCGCGATGCGGCGGACGTCTGGGCGAGTCCTGGGGCCGCGTCAGCCTCTCTTGGGCTGGTGTGGGACGGGCAGCCTATAGGAGAACCCCCCTGGGAGCTCGCTCGGAGCAGCCTTTTAAGGGGGCCCTCTCTCTTGCAGGCCTCTCGGGCAGAGGGGCGAGGCCACAGCGGCGGCGGCGGCCCGGGGCCCGAGCGGCGCGGAGCAGGACCCGGGGCACCGAGCGGGGGTCGCGCGGTGCCCCGGCCGCACGAGGTCCGGCCTGGCGAGCTCCTACCAGAGCTGGCGGTGTGCGGGCGCGCCCATCTCCGCCATCTGCCAGCCGACCGACCAGGGCGTGCGCGTGGTGCCGAGGAAGGCGGGCTCCGAGCGCGGGGGGGGGGAGGCGAAGGAGGAGGAAAAGGAAAAAGAGGAGGAGGACCCGTGCAGCTGAACCCAGAACTCGTTGACGATATTGCAAGGAGCCTTCTCTCCAGGTTCCCTCCTCACAGGCCCCTAGAAGTACGCGGAATCACTTTCACTGGGGGAAGTGCCCCGTTCGAAGACATAACTGCTTGAAATTCCTCGATTGCGCCAGAACAGCATTCCTGGGACTTCAACGCCGCGGCTCACAGTTGCTGTTGCGCCTCGACGGTCCAGACTCATGACAGAACATAGTTCCTGGGACGTCAACACCTCGAGTCAGAATAACTGCTGCGCCCTGCCAATCCGACATCGTGCCACAACACACATTCTGGAACGTTGACATTGAAAAGCCCTGACAGGGTTGCGAACGCGGCGGTGGCGCGAGTCGTCGGCGCCCCCCCCGCGGCGCCGGCGGGCGGCTCGGCCCGCCGACCGACGAGGGGCGGCCACGAGGCCCCCGCGGCGAGGTGCGGAGTCTGCCGCCGACGGCTCGGGCGCGGGGAGGGCCGGCGCCTCTCGGCGGAGGGCCGCTCGAGACAGCGGCAGGCGGCCTTCGGGGGGGCCCCCCGTCACCGCGGCTGGGCGCAGCTCGGAAGCTGAGCGCGTTTGGGCCCCGGGAGGGGCCCGGGGACCGATGTCGAGCCGATCTTGAGGTTCGAGTGTCTCAGCTCGCCCTGCCCCGACCTCGAATGGTTGCTACATCGACGATGCATCGTTGATATCAGGGGCGTTGTGCCGACGATGTGTAGACGCTGCGCGGGGCCGTCTGCGTCGACGATGCATCGACGATCTGTGGGCACTGTATCGGCCGTCCGAGGTCGGCGCATCCCCCTGTCATGCGTATCCCCCCTATCGTTGCCACTCCACGCCGCGGTGCCCGACGGCGGGCGTCCTTCTGCTGCGGAGGTGGCGGCCCGCCTCGGGTCGGACGAGCGGGGCGACGCATGATGCTGCCCTCCCGCCACGCCTCGCGATGGGGGAGGCGGAGGAGGAGGCCCGATGCTTCGGGAGCCTCGCGCGCTGCCGCGGCCAGCGGGCTTGGCCTCGAGGCTTGTGGACTTGTCGGGGCGTCGGCATGGGTGGGCCTGCTGCCCGCTGTACTCTTCCTTCTCACGCAGCTGATGCCGACAACGTCCCTGGACTCCGACATCGTTCTCTGCAGGGCGCGGGGGCCCAGAGCTGCCTGCGTTGCAGTCGCCTGCGCGCCCGCGCGGCGCCAGAGCGCCGTGCGCATGATCTCCGCCCTCGGAGTGTGGCTTCGTCTCATTTATATTCGTCGTGTTTGTGTATCAAGTGTCTTTTCACACTGTCCGTATTGTTGCTATTACGTTTCGTCTGAATAGTGCGGATTCCTCATTTGCCAGTTCTCCTTCTCTCTCTCACTCTCTTTCCCTCTTTCTCTCCCTCCCGCACTTCTCTCTCTCTCACACACACACTCGCTCTCTTTCTCATTTCACAGCGAAGCCTGGCCCAAGGAGCCCACCGGAGGCCGCCGGAGTCAGGTAAGTTCCCCCTCCCACTAACGGGGCTCCCATCAAATCCCCCAGCGCCCGCCAAGGCATCCCGAAGGGGCTACAAGACGGCCGAGGATTGCTGCAAGTCGGCCCGAGAAGGCCCCCTCGACGTTCCAAGAGGGGCCCAATAGAATTCCTAAGGGGGCCCCAGCTCTCAAGTCGTTTACTCCCCAATGATTTTTGGATGTAGCGTTCTCGGATTCTCCGTCTTCCGACCGCCCAGGACGGCTCAACGGGCCTCCAAGAGGCGGCCCCAGAGGACCGCAGGGCGACCGCCAGGGCCGCCCCAGGACGGCCGAAGAGGCCCCCGAGACGGCCCAGCCGCTTCTCAAGATGCTCCAGAAGGGGGCCCTGGAGGGGGCCGTCTGGGGGCCCTCTGGAGGCCCCCGAGACGGCCCAGCAGCTCTTCGAGATGCTCCAGAAGGGGGGGGGCCCAGGCGGGGGCCGTCCGGCGGGCCCTCCCCCCCGCAAGACGGCCCGCGATGCGCCCGGAGGGGCGGGGGCCTCGGGGGTCGGGAACCTTGAGACGGGGGGCGATGCAAACGGGGGTCAACCAGAACGCCAGATCTTGCAGGCTCCTGCAGGGACAGGGCCGTCTTGACCCGGGCTTGGGTGCAGGATCCTGCAGGATCTTGCAGGATCCTTTGCATTGACCCAGGTTTGGGATCCTGCAGGAGTTGCAGGACTCTGCATGGCCTCACTGACCCGGGTCTGGATTGACCCGGGTCAGAAGATCCCCGAGGGGGGCGCGGGGCGTGCCGCCCGAGGGCGGGCGGCCGCAGAGGGGGCCCCCTCTCCTCGAGCGGCGGGCGGCCCCAGCCGCCGTGCCCGCCCCTCTGCCGTGGCTCGGCAGCGGGCGAGCGACGAGGGGGGAAAGGGAGGAGGAGCAGGCCTCCTCGAAACCAACAAAAGGGAGAAGGGGGTTCTCTAGCTTCGCTGCAAAGGGAGGGGAGGAGGAGAAGGAGGAGGAGGAGGAGGAGGAAGAGGAGAGCTTCTTAAAACAAGCAAGGAAGAGGAGAAGGCCTTGTGGGAGCCCTCCCCTCTCGAGACGGCCCGCGGGCACCCCCCCCACGCATGCCTCGGGAAGGGCCCCCCACAGGACCGCGCGTGCCGCGCGATGCCGCGGCCGCGCGGGTCCTCCCCGCGCAGGGACGGGCGCGGACCCAGCGGCGGTGCGGAGGGGGGCGCGAGGGGAGCGCCCGCCCCGAGCGGGGCCTGGCCCTCGGAGGGGTCGAAGGGGGGCCAGTGGCGCCCCGTTCTTCGGCGGCGGGTGGGCGGGCAACTTGAGACGGACCCAGATTCTTTCGAGTCAGGGTTTGGGGCTATTTTCGGCCTCTGGGGGCCCTGCCCTGGCCCTGGGACCGTCCAAAACAGAGCCGGGACAAAAGAACTAGTCCTGCGGAATGGGCCGAGACCTCTGGGGGTCGACGCTCGCAAACAAAATCATGTAGTCCGGAGTTTTGGGAGGGGGGGAAGTGAGAATGAGAAGGTCTTCTCAGAAGGCGGCGAGCCTACTACGAAGGTTTCCGGCCCTCCGAGAGGTGTTTCGTGTCTTCCGGGGAAGGCTCAGAGCACTCCCTCAGCAGTCTCGTGGGACTTCCGAAGATTCTGAGAAGGCCCGCCCCGTCTCACTGCCCCCGGGCTCGCCGCCGATCGGCGGAGGGCGGCGGAGGGCCAGCGGGAGGCGGCGGAAGCAAAACGAGTGAGTAGCTGGGCCTCTCTGGTGGGGTCGGAGCGGATCTGGTCGGAGGATCGCGCCCGCCGCATCACCGATGCATCGGCGATGCGGCGGTCGGAGATCGCGACACATCGCCTCGGCGATACGGCTCGATGTGGAGCCCGATTTTCTCCACGCCGGCGTCGCTGATGCACCGCCGTCGTTGCCGATGCGTCGTCGATGCATCGCCGATGCATCGGCGATGCGGCGCGATCTTCCGACCCCACCTGCTCGGACCCTATCTGGGAAGCCTCTAGAGTGTCCGCCGACGGAAGGCGGCGGAAGGAAATTTCCCAAGAAGTGCCAACATGTTTGGAGTCTGGGTTTCTGGGGCATAGCACGTGGCAGAGAAGGAACACAGATGAGAAGCTCTCGTAGAGGAGAAAGAGGCACGGTTGGATGAAGGAAGGTGGAGGTGCAGGAATGGAGGAGGGGACAGGCAAGAAGGAGTGATGAGGAGGTGCAGGAAGGGAGGTAGCAGTAAGAGGAGGAGGAGGAGGAGGAGGAGGAGGAGGAGGAGGAGGAGGAGGAGGAGGAGACGGTCGGGAGGAGGACGAGGAGAACGAGGCAGAAAGACGCAGGAAGGGGTCGAGGAGGTGCAGGGAGAGAGGGAGTGCACGAAGGCAGGAGGAGGAAGAGTTGGATGCCTGAAGGCAGCAGGAGACAGGAGGAAGGAAGAGTCCGCAGCTCGTGCCGCCCCGACAGGTGCACCTGCAGGGCCCCGCCTGGAACGCCTGGAAGAGGATCCGCTGGGAGGTGCGCATCGGCATCCTCTGCTCTTCTTCTCGGTCCTCCCTCTTCCCTCCTGCTCCTCTCTCCTCGCTCCTCCCTCCTGCTCGCTCCTCCTCCTCTTCTTCTTAGTCTTCCCTCCTCGCTCCTCCCTCCTGCTGCTCCCTTCCCTCCTCTTCTTCTCAGTCTTCCCTCCTCCTCGCTCCTCCCTCCTGCTCCTCTCTCCTGCCCCGCCTTCTCCTCCCTCCCGCCCCGTCCTCCCTCCTCCTTTTCCTGCTCCTCCCTCTTACCCTCTCCTCTTCCTCCTGCTCCCTGCTCCCTCCTCCTCCCTCCTGCTCCGTCGCCTGTGAGGGCAGAGGTTCCGCAGACCCTCACGTTGTGCTTCAAAGCCGTGCCCGACCATGCCATGCCATCCGCCTGCGTATCTTTTCTTCTTTCGACCGTTCCGCTCGGAAGCCAGTGTCGTAAGGATCGGTGACGGGGCAGTCCAAAGTGGATGTACTCTGGATCCCTTAATAATCGACCCCCCCCTAAAAAACCGGACCCCCCCTTCCTTCGCGACATAATTTTCCGGACCCCCTCCCGCAGAGGGCGCCTTAATATTCCGGACCCCCCCCCAGCAAAATTGCGAGCGCGACGACGACGACGACGACGACGACGACGACGACGACGACGATACGAGAACTACGACTACGACTACGACGACGACGACGACAACGCCAACGACAACGACAACGACGACGACGACGACGACGTCTATGGGCCACCATCCTGCAACGTGTGTACTACGGGCCACCATCCTGGTGTGCCACCCTGCAGTGCGTCTACAACAGACCACTTTAGCGCAGTGGCCACCACCGGCCACACGTTTTGCCAGTCGCCGTTTGCTGCTGCCGGGGAATGAGGACGGGCAAGAGGAGGGTGAGACGAGGAGGCGAGAGAAGGAGGAGGAGACAATAATTGAAGGAGGAGGAAAGATGATGACTGTGACAACGAGCGCGATGCAGTTGACGATGTGTTCTGCCTCGCGTGAGCGGCCCCCAGCTCGCATAATATACGATGCGCGCTCTCTCACTTGCCCTTGAAGCCCGCCTTCAAGGCCGCTTTCTGCACGAAGAAAGCGGCCTTGAAGGCGGGCTTTAAGGAGAACTGAGGGGCACTTAAGTGCGCAAGATGATGTTCGCGCTTGGGGTGCGACGAGGAAACCATCACCAAGATAGTCGTCATCGCCATCAGAAGTACCATCATTGCCACCGCCGCATCATATCGTGATGATGGTGATAACGACGATGATGAGGATGATGACGATGATGTTGAAAATGTTGTTGATGATGATGCTGATGATGATGATGATGCTGATGATGATGTTGGTGATGATGAACATGATGATGACGATGACGATGACGATGACGACGATGATGATGCTGATGATGATGATGATGGTTAGTACTCCGCGGGCTAGTACCCGAAAAGGCGCCCTAATAAACCGGACCCCCCCTGAACGTCGGCTTCAAGAAACGCCTTAATAAACCGGACCCCCCTGCTTCCCCAAAAGGCGCTTTAATAAACCGGACCCGGGGGACGATTATTAAGGGATCCGGAGTACGTCTTTGCCCTCTCATCCTCCCCCCGGCTCAGCAGTCTTCCCTCCACCCTCCTCCCCCTTATTCCGCGCGTTAGCCCCCGCGAGCGAGGATCCGCGCGGAGTGCGCCACCAGCGACATGTACTGCAACCCTGGCCCGGTGCAGGACCGCTTCTGGCCGCGGCCGTGGCCCCGACAGCGGGCAGCTTACGGTTCGGTGGGACATGCCGCCAGAAGGGCGGGGGTCACTGCGCAAGGGGACTTTTCCCGGGCACAGCAAAAAGCACCACGGCAGCGACGCTCCACGCCGACGACGCCCCACGCCGACGAAGACGAAAACGACGACGAGGCTTGCTTACGATCCGCGCCGCAGCACGAATCGGGAAAATGTCAAATTTCGAGGTTCGGAAATCAGGGTCTTGTTTTGCGGTGATGCGGCTTCTCCCCGCGCGCAGGCCGCCTCCTTGCGCAGCAGGCGGGCAGTTCGGCTTTGCACCCTAGTGCCCAGGTGAGGTTGGGTTAGAGGGTGCTTCTGGAGGGGTGGACGGAGGAGAGCGGACGGGGGAGGAAGTGGGCTTGTAAGGTTTTATGGTTTTCTCTGGCTCTGGGGATATGTCTTGGGCGTTCTTGAGAGACGTCCTCATGTTCCTGTTCCTCCTCGTCGCTCTCCGCGATCCTACAGTCGAAACCGATGATAGGGATGGGTAACCTCCCCAAGGGTACTCGCACCCTTGCACCATTGCCTCTTCGGTGCATCCTTAAAAATTGTCGATGGACAGCCCCGCTCGAAAGGCTTTTACATTGGCGTTCAGTGGGCGTTCTTGCACGCTAGTCGTGCGAATTATGTACTTGATGGCCGTTGTTGTTGATGCTGGTGATAATGATGATTGTGATGCTGATGATGCTGATGGTGCTGATGATGCTGATGATGATAATGGTGGTGGTGGTTGCGTGTGGGGTGTGGGGTGGGGGGGTAATGGTATTAATGACGACGGTAGTCCTGACGGCGTTGATGATGATGATGACGATGATGATGATGATGATGATGATGCTGATGATGATGACGATGCTGATGATGATGATGATGGTGATGGTGATGGTAATGGTGATGATGATGATGATGATGATGATGATGATGATGGTGGTGGTAGAGGTGGTGGTGTGGGTAATGGTATTGATGACGACGGTAGTCCTGACGGCGTTGATGATGATGGTGATGATGACGGTGGTAGAGGTGGTGGTGTGTGTAGTGGCATTGATGACGACGGTATTTCTGACGGCGTTGATGATGATGATGATGATTATTATTATGCTGTTGTCGATGATGCTGCAGATGATGATGCTGATGATGAGGATGATGATGATGATGATGATGATGATGATGATGATGATGATGATGATGATGATGATGATGATGATGATGATGGAAAGAGCGTGTTCTACCGCTGCTGGCGGAAAACCGAGGGGGGGTCACTGGGGGTTCCTAACCCGTCCCCCCCCCCTCGAAAACCGGGGGCGGGGGTCACTACTGGTTCGAACCCTTCCCCCCCCAGTCCATCATGAAAAGGGGGGGGGGGGGCACTACTGGTTTGAACCCCACCCTCCTCGAAAACCGGAAGGGTCACTACCGGTTCGAACCAGCCCCCCCCCCCCCGAAAACCGGGGGGGTCACTACCGGTTCGAACCCCCCCCCCCCCCTCCCGCGACAGGTTGTTTCTGTGTCCAACTGGGGGTTTCTGTGTCCCCGTTGGGTGTTTCTGTGTCCCGCGCCGCCCGGGGGTCCCCAGGATGAGTGTTTCTATGTCCGCTATGATGCCGTTCTAATGCGTTTCGTATTGTGCGACGAGACCCATCTTCTCGTGGAAATCAAACCGTTGTCCAATAGGGGAAACTTTTGCGTCCAGGATTTTGTGGACGCGGGACACTTTGGAGTTTCTGTGTCCGCCACCTTGTGCTCTTGTGGCATCGTGTGTATGTCATGCTTGTGGCACTACTACTACTACTACTACTACTACTACTACTACTACTACTACTACTACTACTACTACTACTACTACTACTACTACTACTACTACTACTACTACTACTACTACTACTACTACTACTACTACTACTACTACTACTACTACTACTACTACTACTACTACTACTACTACTACTACTACTACTACTACTACTACTACTACTACTACTACTACTACTACTACTACTACTACTACTACTACTACTACTACTACTACTACTACTACTACTACTACTACTACTACTACTACTACTACTACTACTACTACTACTACTACTACTACTACTACTACTACTACTACTACTACTACTACTACCACTACTACTACTACTACTACTACTACTACTACTACTACTACTACTACTACTACTACTACTAAACCTACTAGTGCTACTAATACTACCAGTGGTACTACTAATACTACTACAACGACTACAACGACTAGTACGACTACTACGACGACTACTACTACTGCTACTACCACTACTACTACTACT